>JANHFM010005135.1:80585-100328 GCA_032468115.1 Grayia smithii | reverse complement strand
CAAATGAGCAATCGAATCATATTAGGAAACAGTCAGTAAAAATCTTAGGATACCAGCAACAAGGTTACAGTCATAAGGCACCTCACTCGGCAGCAGCCATCCCAAGCCTTGTGCTCATGCAACACTGCAACAGTCCCTTGTGCGCCCGATCCTGGCTGCTATGCTTGCCCCCACCCCCACCCCCGGCCACCCATGCACTGTAACCCCATTCCCACACGGCAGCAGCCATTTATCTGCCTGCTAGCCTCCTTTCAAGCTGCCTGGGGCTTGTAATTTTTGTGCCAGCTTCCTCACTGAGTTTGATTGTTGGAAGCTGGCAGGAAGTGGCAAAGTGGTTGTCACTTTATGAACTGCAAATAGCAATATCAACAGCCATTAGAGTTATATGCTGCCTCATAGTGCTTTACTGCACTCTCTGGGGAGTTTATCTGGATCAGTCAACCTTGAGGCCATCAGGATCGAACTCCAGGCTGTGGGCAGAGTTTTGCTTGCAATACTGCATTCTAACCACTCTGAATGTTGCTTAATGATGGCAGTTGAGATTGCCAGGATTACCTTTGCTAAGAGATGTGGTCATGTGATGTCTCACTTTATGACTTTGCTTAGAGATGGAAATTATGATCCCAATTATGTTGTTAACCAAGGGGTAACTATTTTAATTAAAACGGTCTTCACCTTACGCAAGAATTAAATTTTGGCATTGTTTGTGGGACTTGCAAAAAAGACTGTTTAACAAGGTCAGTCATCTGGGAAAGGATTAATCTGTCAATTCCATAACTAGAAATGAACCTTTGATCTAACCCAAAGCTGGTTGGATTTAAACTCCCAAACTCCAACATTTGTTTGACAATGAATTAACTCTCCCATCTGTGTACAAAGTACTTACCAGATGTGTTAGCTGATTTTCCTCTTGAGCCTTGATGGTGACCTAGTTTATTTTTATTTTATTTTTTTATTTTAATCTAATTTATATGCCACCCTTCTCCCGAAGGACTCAGGGCGGCTTACAATAAATACATAAAATTATAAAAACATACACAACTTAAACAAACAACAAAGACATTACAAAAATTAAAATGGGCCAATAATAAAAGTTAAAAAAGTATAATTTAAAAATTTATTAAAAGGTAATTTAAAATAGTCAACCATAGCCAGCTTGGTAAAAAAGCCACGTCTTCAGGTCGTTAAGGGTTTTCAGCCTGCAGAACCTGTTAGTTAAAAAAAGTTAAAAAAAGAATTCCCAGAATGCATGATCAAGAAGCAAAACTCTAGTAATAAAAATTTGACTGCATTCAAGTGAACTTTTGTTTTTGCTGTTAGGCTCTTGTAGAACCTTAAAACTCTACAGTTTGAAAAACTCCATCCAAGACCCCAGGAAAAAAAAGTAGCTCCTGCAAAAATTCCTGTCTTCTCTAGTTATAGTACACTCTGATTTGATCCACAAATCCCTTGATTATCCTTATTGCCCTTTTCTAACATAGATGCAATTTGCCTGGGTCCTTCCAAAATAAGACAGAATACTGGTGCTGAGGGTAAATGTGGACTACCTTTATGATATGTTCTATTTTTGTAACTCCGGTTCCATTGCTGTTTTTATTTGGGGGAAGGTTACTTATATTAAGGATTTTCATCATTGTCAGTGTTAATTGCTTGATGTTTTTGGAGTAAGCAGTGAACATTTTTTTATAAATAAGTATTCAGTATGTTATCTGAGCAACAGAGTATAAAGTGGAATTACTACTTTCTTTTATTTGAAAATTAGTCTTGCTGGCTAAGAATTCTAAGAGTTGTGGTCCCAGCACATTTGAAGTTGCATTTTGAGCATATCTGGATGGTGCCAGACTGAAGAAAGGTGACTTATATAATTCACTTAAGTATATCTAAATGCATATTTATCTCCCAGTTTTCATTTTTTCCCTCATATTACATAAGATATAGATTATTGACTTTTTAATGTGCTGTCTAGTCAGTGTTAACCCTTACCAATTGTATAAATAGATTTTTTCTATATCTCCATTAAATTATTTTCATAAATTTGGAAAATTAATGCTTGCTCAAACTTACACTATTAAATCATGGCTAGGATTAGGAGTTACATCTATTAAATACAAGTTCAGCTGCACAGTATTAATTCCTTGTGGTTCCAGATCAGTTATTGGCGTCTGTTCTCCCAAATAAGTTAACAACATTGAAAGAAATATACTAATGCCGTTTTATCATATCTGAATAGTACTTAAACCTTTCAGCATTTCTTCTATTTATTATGATTTCTTTATCATATTTTGCCCAAAAGCCTTCAAATTGGTGCATACCCTTGGATGCACGCACAACAAATCAAAATTACTGAAACATTTTATTTATTTATTTAGCATATGCCGTATGGTGAAAGATGGGAATCTACTATGTCTGAGACAGTAGATATCCAGCAGCCAATGGAACCCGACAGCAGCCACCAAATCACTTCCAGGTCAAGAGGTATTAGCCAGTGATGTCACTATTGCTTGGGGGACGCTTAATGGGGGCTCCATCTCTCATTCCCACACAGGTTTCCACCAGAGTGATATCTGTTTTTCTACTTGCATTTTTACATGCTTTTGAACTGCTAGGTCGGTAATGGGAGCTCATCTTTTCAAGCCTCCATTCTAACTACAAAGCCACTGCACCTCATTGAGAAGCTGTCTGATCAAGAGAATAGGGCCAATCAAAAGAAAGAACATTGGAGAGCATCCTTTCCCAGGCACTTGATAATGGGCTTCTGCAAATGGGTTAGCCCTTTAAAATTTAACATTGGAATATCTGGGCAGAATGACAGTAAAATAAGTAGTTATTTGAAAACCATACTTCAACCAGCTCTTAGAAATGAATAAAAATAAAGTAGGATTTTCATGATATACTCTGATACGATATCTATACTGTATCTGTTGGAAGCATAGTTATTGTATTTAGTTGGGGAATGCAAACTAGACATTTCAAGATTAGAAGAAATATGATTCAAGTTGATATGGTCTGAAATTTGGAATCCATGATTCAGTTGGAATCCATACAAGATTCAACTAAATTACAGATTTAGCTGTGGATTATAATGGAGAAGTATCAAAAAGGCTGTAGTTACTTAATATTTTTGACAGAGTAGGATGACAATAGCAGGAAAGGTAAACTAGTAAACTTTCAGCCAGGTATCTTCAAGGATATTAACCACAATATTTTTGAAAAGCCTTCCTATGCATCTCCTAAGTCACGGGTGTCAAACTTGCCGATGTGATGTTGCTGTCACGTGATGTTTCATGACATTTTTTCTCTTCGCGGAGCTGGGGTGGGCGTGGTCTTGTGTGACGTATCTGGCCTGTGGGCCGCCAATTTGACACCCCTGTGACCTAAGGCAAATGGGATGAAGAAGTATAGTACAGCAGCCTCCAGGCTCTTCAACAAGAGTCTGGTAGATCTACACCAATTCAGATGTATTCTGTTTCAGCTTAAAACTGAAAGCTTTCAAAAGGATATCTTAACTAAAGATAAAGTGCATCCCTTTCTTACCACTTCATTTTTCTTGCCTGGCAGACTGTTGGCGTGGCTCTTAGCCTATTTTAGAACTAATATGCTGCTTGTGCAATTTAAAAAATCTGAGAAGAATTGGGTTATTACATTTGTGCATAAACTACAGAATGATATAAAGAAATACTCTGTATTGATATGCAGTAGTTTAAAAGGAAGCACATTACATCACAACCAATTATGCAGTGAAGAAGACTCATTAAGTACAGAATAGACAAGTAGCAGAAAGAAAAAAGGATTTTTAAAATTACTTTATTATGATTCGTGGGAAGAAAGTGGGGCAAATGAAAGGAGAACTAAAAGTGATGAGGAACTACAACTGGTCTCTGGACATAGAGACAAATAAGAACTAAAATATAGGCTGCACAGAGCAAAGATTTTAAAAAGCAGTATCATAAATCCCTCTCTTTCTACCCCCTTGCAAGTGAATATCCCTAAATACATTCTAACAAAAGAATAAGGCACAGACTTGGAGCACTACTCCAAATGCTTTCATAGCAGAGTTTTCAGAGATGACCAAATTAACTGGTCAGCTACTGATTTTAGTATCAAGCAATTAAGGTTATTTTTACTTTTTACATTAAATGACTTTTATCTGATTTATTATTTAAGAGTTTTAATTAAACTCTACATAGATTAATGTTTGCAGTAATTGTGATCCACCCCAACCATTATTTATTACAAAACAATCCAACTTTATTGGATCAAAAATTTAATCTGTGGGTCCTTGGATCATTATTAGAATGGAAAGATTTAACCCTTGCACCCAGATAACTGAATCCTTCCACCCAGATAATGAAAATCTATGGATTTTCTATCTTTGTGAAACCCTATTGATGATCAATAATGCAGGTAGTCCTTGACTTACAACCATTTGTTTAGAGATCATTTGAAGTTACAACACTGAAAAAAGTGACTTATGACCATTTTTCACACTTACATTGCAACATCCCCATAATCACATGATCAGAATTGGCAACTGGTGTATATTTATTACAACTGCCATGTCCAAGGGTCATGCGATCAAGTTTTGCAACCTTTTGACAAAGTCAGTTGGAAAGCCAGATTCATTTATCAACCATGTTATTAACTTCACAATTGCAGTGATTCCCTTAACAACTGTGGCAAGAAAGGTTGCAAAATGGAGCAAAACTCACTTAACCACTGTCTTGCTTAGCAATGGAAATTTTGAGCTCATTTGTGGCCATACGTTGAGGACTACCTGTATTAGCTGAAGTGACATACTGACTGTTAAGAATAAGCTAAAAAAAACCCAAAACCATGGACACTTTAAATGATCAGACTGATTTCAAGGAAAAGAAAGTCAGTTTAAAGGTGGAGAAATACATTTAGTTTTACATTCTTAAAACATGAGTTACCTAATGCATTGCTGTCTGCATATTGGAAAGAGACAGAAAACATCACATAGCTTGAATACACATATACATACTTGAAAATTTCTGTCCAAAGGAAGAAGGGTGACCCAATTGTTAGAGCCCAATTGTTACTCTGGGGCAGCTTTTTAGTAACTCTTGGGATAAAGAGGAAAGCAGATGGGATTCCAGGAGTAAAACTTCATTGTGGGAGAAAAGAGAAGAACCTATGAAGAGCTGGAATGTATCCAGCAGGGAACAACAGGCATTATCTAAATAAGGGGCTCTGGCAGAGGCTTAGAAGAACAGATTGGGAACATTGGCGTGTTGTGCTGCAGTGAGAGCTGAGTATCCATGCTGCCTTATTTACCGCTTGACTGAAACAAGAAAGAATTGAAATAAAGATGAATGTATTGAAAGCTTATTTAAGTTGCAGTGTAGGAGAGGAAAGAAAAAGGAGCAAGCAAGAACAGCCTTAGCAAAATCTCAGGAAGTTGGAGAGGCTTCATCCTGAGCAGAATTGGACAAGGCAAATTTGCTGTGGCCAGTTTGGGGCCTAAGATGCCTTAAGACCCTTGTGTTTCTATACTGAAGTATGCAGTACTTTTCCTAGTCGGTGAAAGCCACAATTCCAATAACATTTCGGGAAACTCTTGTACAAATAACAATTCAGTTCTAGAGCTACTGAGAACAAAAAATACAGAACCCTCCATGTACTTTGAAATGTCTCACTGCTTCATGAAGAGAAATATGAGTTTTGCTATCTATTGCCACTAACCTTACTCTTAAGACAGTCATATATTTCTGCTGTAGGTATCAAATTTAAACTTCATGTAATCACGAACTCCATATTATTGGAGAACAATGCCTCTTTCTCATCCATATCTATTTTATGGGTCACGGCAAGCATAAAAAAGTATCAGCTATATTTATGTCACTGTGCTTTGTTGAAAACAAATGGGAAGATGCAGATGATGATGCTACCACAAGAGGAAGAGGAAGAATGAGAAATACGGAGGTAATCACATACAGTATGTACTTTTATGTGTAGTAATCTGTACAACATGTATGAGGGAGGTGGATTATATTTTATTCATTGGCTCATGAGGAACATCCTGACTGGAGATATACCAAAGACCTACTGTTGCTTCCTCACATTGGCTTGTACCAAAATATGCCAGGTTTATGAAAAAAATTAAATCTCTTCTAAGATTGTGCCAGAAGTTGCTTATTTGTGGTAGACAGATGCCATCTTGTGAACTGTCCTAAGAATTTTAATTTTCTTTTGGATTTTTCTTGGCAGAGGCAGAATCTCATTATTTGGGCAGCTCTGTGTTTTTCTTCTACAGCAGTGAATTTTTCATATTAATGTATAACATTTAAAGGGATTTTTACATTTTATCTTTTCTTTTTAAGTAAAGTTTGGTTTTGTCTATCTCTTGTGAAATTAGCAAAACAAAGATTGAATCCTAGAGGATAGTCATGTAGAAAGTATTTCACAAAATGTTTGCATTTTAAGTTTTAATCAACAGAAAGATGGCACTGGGTGTGAGACCTCTATCTTTCTCTTACACCCTGAGTGTAGGAGATGTCAGGTACGGTGTCTTCAGGGAGATAGATGGTAAAACCAGCAGCTTCAAAACCTCTATCCTGAAACAGGAGGTAGGATAGGGTGTGACTGATGTACATAGTGTGAGCTTCAGTGGCACAGTGGTTAGAGTGCAGTACTGCAGGCTACTTCTGCTGACTGCCGGCTGCCTGTAATTTGGCAGCTCAAATTCCACCAGGCTCAAGGTTGACTCAGCCTTCCATCCTTCCGAGGTCGGTAAAATGAGGACCCAGATTGTTGGGGGCAAGATACTGACTCTAAATCGCTTAGAGAGGTATATAAGTGGTATATAAGTCTATTGCTATTGCTATACCCAGAGTGGATCATGGGACTGATCAGCAGCTGCAGGATCCAATCTGACCCAACCACCTCATTGCCAGCTTACTCTGCCTCATATCCATATTTGTGCTGCTTGAACGGCTTGGTTGGCATGCTGGGAGCAACAGTGCTACTTCATACCCATTACCAACCCTTCAGATAGCCTCCTCAGACAATGCAACCCATTATGCCTTTGTCCAGAACTTCCAGGAGAAAAGGTTTGAGGCTTTTATCCTTTTATCCTATGCACGAAGCTGTTCTGCTACAGAAAACTTTGGACAGATAAACATATTCAGATGATTTCTCCTTGTCCCAAAGAATATTCGCTATAGTTCTTAGATCTGTTCTGATACCTGCTGGTATGAATGGCAGACCAAGCTCTAACAAGGTTTGAAAATGACAGTTCCATAAATGCTTGCAGTGAAAGGAGCCACCTTCCTTGAGATACTTTACCTTAAAAGTTAAGCATTATATCAGTCCAAGCTATTTTCTAATGTTAGTCTTTCATAGCACAGTGATAAGGTTAAGAATAGGTTAAGCCTATTCTAACTTCAGATTTAACCTTAGATTATAGGGATGATTTTATAGAAATATCTTTAAAATGGGAAGAGCAGATTTTTAAAAACCCTTCAGTAGTGTTCATTTCTTAACACGGCCCATCTCTAACAAACAGAATGAAGTCAAAGAAGAACATCTGGTATTAGAGGATTACACCATATTGGATTGCATTCCACCAAACAATTCTGGAATAAAGTTACTTTTTGCGTAACTTTAAGATGAAGCATTATTTCCATTTTAGCATTTTGTTGGAAAACTGGACAAATAAAAATAGTAACAGTTTACAAGTTTTCTAATATACTGACGAGAAAGAAATTGTTTTAGAGAGGAAAGAATCAAACATCCTATGGCATTCCCAACTGATCGGCAATTGACTAACCATTTTGGTCCATTTTAAATGAGAAATAAATAAGGAAAAGTTCATTTTGTATGAATACCTCATTCTATACTATGAATACAAATGGATTTAACCTTGTCCCTTCAAAAAGGCTGTAGACAATCAGAATCATCTTTACAGAAGACTGCGCCTGCTTTTAAATGAGCTTTTTAAAAAGCAGCTGCTTTTTTTCTCTTTCCTTTCTCCAATTCCCGTTCACAGTCAGCATAGATAAATAGAGTAAGGCAGAGGCTAAATGCTGACCTAAAGTTCAAAGCAGAATAGGCCATAGAATGGAAGGAGAAAGGTTTTCCCAGTTTAGGCTACACAACACTTGTAAATAGATCTTGCCATCTAAAACCAATGGACATATTATGCTTGGTTCCTTGTTCTATAATTAACGCAGAGTGTGTTTTATCGTATACATTGTGATAATCATTTTAAGATCTGAAAGTGGTTGTTGATAGAGTGAATTATTATTATTTTAAAGTACGTTATTTTGGGGTTTTGTTTTTTTTTTAAAAGTGATTCATGGCCTCTGAACCTGTTTCAGTAGTAGATAATGAATACAGGTGATGAATCACTAATTGAAACGATTGTTATGTTTTGTTATGTTTAATTATGCGTCTTGTGGTTACACTAAATAGGAGAGGCTGAAGTTTAAAGGAATGGAATTCACATTCCAGCCATACTCTTGTGTTTCTGACTATCAAAATAGTCAGAATGCCTGAAATAATTGTGAAATGAATGAAAAGAAGACATTGACTTAAGACGTGTCCACCTCATTATGACCTTTCGCCTAAATCTGTGCATGGAATCCCCCAGCAGTTTCTTGTAGGTACTAAACAATATCTGAGGATGAAACAGAATTTTGAGGAATCACTTACAGTAGAATTAAGTATCGTGAAGTAAAGGATAACTTTCCCAGATTCATCTTCTGAAAAACAGAAAAGAAAAACAGTACTTCCTTCTCCCATTCCTTATAGATAATTCTGATAAACTGTCATGCTTGATGAAACTGAATGCTGCCAAGAAAATTTATAGATCCGTGTTTTTCAAATTTTGTAACTTTAAGATGTGTAGGCTTCCCAGAATTCTCCATCCAATGTACTGCCTATATAGTTGAACATTATTCACATCTTGCCAGATTTTCTGTGGATTTGCCAGGTTGCTATAAAGAAAAAAAAAAGATTGTTTTCTTATTCTTTCTTTATGCCTAATTTAATTTTAAAGAATCTTAGAATCTGCTTCTGTAACTAAGTATTGGCTAGCTGATAGAAGAAAAGTAGCTTTGTGCAATGAAAGACAGTTTGGAATAGAAAGAGAGAGAGAAAGAGAAATAATAGAAATAGAACAGAATAAAATAAAATAGAATAACAGAGTTGGAAGGGACCTTGGAAGTCTACGCCAACACTCTGATGAGGCAGGAAACCCTATACCATGTCAGTATTACTTCTCTCTTTTTCGACCATTGATCAGCTGTGAAGGACAAGGATAGATATTGTAGCCATGAAAACTTATTTATTTAGGGAGCAATTGTGACTCATTTGAATTGGGTTTCAGTTCTGAATTACACTTGGTTCTTCATTCAGGTTCCTTTGTTTCCAAACAATAGTACCTGAAATCTTAAAACTTTACTGTATAATTTTGGTAGTCTGGCATATTGTACAGCATTGCTATTTTATAATGTAGTTGCTTTCAGTAGATGCTGGTGTTAATTGACTTCCTGGGGATGTCCATAGCCGGTAGACCAATGAGAAGGAAGCCTGGAACCATACTATTGTCTTACAGATTTCACACCTGCTCTTCCTCCTCTGCTTTTGTAGTACTTCTTTCTGATTGTCAGACGGCAATCCTGCCTGCCATACCTGTTCCATTTTTTCTATGCTCCCCCAACCCCCAGGATAATGCTGCATGTTCCATTTAAACACATTTCCTCATTTGAATAATATTTGCTGTAGGAAGACCATCAGCTTCACTTTGCCTGGATTTAGAGTCCCAAGTAAAAATGGCTCCCCTGGAATGCAGACAGGGGCTGTTGTGAGATATAGGCCCAGCAAAGGAAAAGGCTGGCCAGGGAGGGAGAGGCATGACGTGAGAAAGCAGCTTTCTTCTGCATGAAAAAAACTATGAAGTCTATTAGGAGAGAATGGTTTTAATTACTGACATCATTTCAAAGCAATCTTGCTGAAAAGTGACCATTTGTGGTCAGATCAGGCATGTGTTGGAATGGGGGTAAAGCATGTGTTTTGAGACTGCAGAGAAAATTTTCCATTCCACTGCAAAACTGGCTTAATAACCATTGCAAACCAACTATGTTGTTTAAAGTTGAAATACTTCAGTCATCTGCTAAACAATAAACCTGTTACTTTGAAAATATATAACTGGGTCAAAATGAAGTCTGAAGCTTTACTTCTGACCTTCTTTGGTGTCTGCAGATTATTCGCACAGAATGAGTCTCAGAAAAATATGTCCTAACTTTTGTAGAGCTTTTTAGTTGATGCCAATGGATGTTAACAACTTGATCAATAAAAGAATTACACATCCCACTGTGATTTGGAACATGGTGTTATTTCCCCAATTTCTTTTTGTGCTTTTGGGGTTTCTGCCAAAAACATCAGAATTCCTCTCAAAATGTTCATTATTGAACTGGAAACTGTGAAAGAAAGCATAAAAGTGATGATACCTAATGAGACTATGTTCTTGGGCAGCAGACCCATATTTCTTATCACCTGGCAAGATCTCTAAATTTATCTTATGATTTGAAGTAGCTGAATCATAATACACAGTACTGTCTGCCGAGAGATAATGCAAATTAGCTCTAGGGCACAATGGAGAACTACTACAGCACACTCAAACACGATGCAAGAAGCTATTCACTTAATTCTAACAGTCTTCTGTTAGAAAGATTAATCAATCCAAGTTGGATTTAAAAGCAAGGAAATAAAAAGAAAAATCATGAACTTCAGGATGGCAGACTAAACAGTCATACAAGTCGCCTGATCGTAGTTGTTCCAGCAGACTATGATCCATTATATTCCTACATCAGTGATAATAATTACTTTTAGATTTGCATATTGCTTCTAGATTTAATGAAATCTTTATTTGAAGATGCATTTTCAATTTAAAAAGCTGGAGTGAGAGTGTCAGTTGCAGAATATGTCCCCAAGGGCAAAAAAAAAGTTATATAGGAATAAAATTTGGAGAAAACATCTTGCTACCTTAAATTTCTCACATTGTAATGCTAAATCACATTTTCCCTGGTGATCTGGGATTCTGCTTTAGCTTTAAAGTATTTATGATGATAAATTGGGATGCTTTCAGAGTCACAGTTTCCTCATTGTACACACAGATGATCTCAAGACCTATTAATTGGCTTCCCTTTCCAATTTTAGAATCTATCTTTTGCCACCTGAATTTATGAGTTATTCCAAAACACCAGATCACTTCTGGACTGAATAAAAAGAAAATTCCTGGGCCAGAATTTTCAATGACTGCTTCAATCTAGTCATTGAAATATCAATGACTATTGTCAATGACTACCTTAGCTTCAACTGCAATAATACACGAGCACACAATAGATACAAACTTAAGGTAAACCGCTCCAAACTATTGCAGAAAATACGATTTCAGCAACAGAATGGCCAATGCCTGGAATGCACTACCTGACTCTGTGGTTACTTTCCCAAACATTCCTAAGAGGTCTGTAAGGGGCATGCAAAAACGCACCAATGTGCCTACCATCCCTGTCCTACTGTCCCCATTTATTTGTATCCTTATCCTGTATTCATAATCATGTTTATACTTATATCTGTTATCTTATACATTTGACAAATACATAAATAAAATAAAATAAATAAATAAATTTTATGTTTGTTTTCATTTACTTCTTCAAGAAAATTGTGTTTTTTTCTTAATTTTTTAATTTGAGTAGCCTGGAAATTCAGTAAGCACATAAATATTTTTTGACTACCATCTCTGCAATAGAATAGATACAAGAATGGGCTCTTTTTCATGCAGCATCATATTTAAGATGGTTCTTCCTATATATATTCTATATGTTCTGCTTCCTTGATCATATTTAGCTTAGATGTAAACTATCATTTAAATCTCTGCTGCCTAAAACAGAATGCATTAAAAATGATCCCATAATCTACTTGAGTCAGTTCCATGTTATATAGAATGAACAGATGTTCAACAGAGACTTCTAACACTAGGCCCAGATTCTCTCTCATATTTATCTACTGTGTGGGTATATCATTGAGTTAGGGACACTAAATACAATTCAGCAAGAAATAGTATGATCATAATAAGGATATGGATACAAATTTCATATTTTAAGATAACCAATCTCCTGTGAATATTTATTATTTATTATTAAAATTTATATGCCATCGTTCTCCCAAAGGACTCAGGGCAGCTCACAAAAATTAAAAATATACAATAACAATTAAAATCAATGGTTAAAACCAAAATTAAAACATCTAAAAACATATTAAAACGCCTCATCAGTTCAGCCGATTTGATGGAACAGCCACATCTTCAGGTCATGGTGGAAGAGCGGAGGTCGGGAACTGTCCGGAGCTCAGTGGGCAACCCATTCCAGAGGGTTGGTGCACCCACAGAGAACGCCCTCCCCCTGGGTGAATAGAGAAAATTAATTCCAAAATTATATGTAGTTTGTTTCATGATAATCTGATCTTGGGTATTTTTATAGTTTTCGTGGCAGACTTAAATTTTCCAATAACTCTGGAAATAGCAAGTTCATCGTGGGTACCTCTATTTCTGAAATGCCTCAATATTAAATCAGAAAACATTATCAACTGAAATAGGAAATATATTGACAATAGAAATGGCAATATATCAACAAAATCCCTAATTGTCTCAAATGTTCTGTGTTGCAAATCTAAAAATAGATAAACAATTATCTCTGAAAGAGATAAATAATTCCTACAATCAACTCCCGCTGATCATCTGTTCTACTGTTAAATCAATTACTTAGAAGAACACATCTGAGAGAATCACACTTCATTTTGCCAAACCAGGTTTGGCATTGCCATCTAGTAAAATCATGAATAAAGAAAACATTATTGGTAACTGATCCAATATTTAAAAGGCCCATAATTAGTTTCCAGGCAAATTATTTTAAAAAGCCAATCAAAAGGGAGGAAAATTAGGTAGCCTTCACCCTCATATTATCCTTTTAACTCTCTTATTCAAGATTCCCATTGATATCATACCTATTAGAATTGGCTGGCCACTAACAGCCTACATCAGGACAAGAGAAATTATTTCACCTAACTTTTAAGTGCCCTGAGATAACAGGCGTAGGATTATTTTTATTCATACATAGGTGATACAATAGAGGTCATGCCTGTTTCCACTTTTCTAGGCTACAAACTAAAATAATTGGGGATAATCTAAATAAAGTTTGTTTGTTTGTTTGTTTGTTTGTTTGATTGATTGATTGATTGATTTCTATAGCTGCCCATCTTCCCAAGTGACTGCAATTGGTGTACATCATAAAAATAAAACCAAAGCAAAATAACTATATATGGCTTCAAGTAAAATTGTTATTAAGGATGTTAACACAGCCAGGGAAACACATTTAGGGTTCCAGACCTGAGTATAAACAGCCTTTCAAAAGCCCAATAGGATTGAGGTCATCCCAATATCTGAAGGAAGGATATTCCAGAGAGCAGGAGCTAGAGCATAGAAGGCATGCCTCAGGTTCCCACCAATTAACATTCTCTGCCTGATATGATCCATAACATGTCCATCCTGCCTGCCTGAATTGGATGGGTAGAAATGACTGGGAGAAAAATGTCTCAAGTGGTATAACCTCATCTTGCTGGGAACACATTATCCTCTATTCATTTTTTTATTTCTGTCATGTGTACTTTTAAAAAACCTATTGTATTGTTGTGCACAATATTCCAGTTGCAGCAGTTTTCAGTGGGTGACTCTTATTTTTTCCTCAGATAACTTTTATCCAAAGATTGGATTTTTTTGGGGGGTCAAACTTTTTAAAATATAAATTGCCACCTGTTGGGCATTGTGTAAGACTCCTGAACTGAGAAGGAAATTGAACAAAATGATCAATCAAGTTCCTTCTGTCTCACACATCCTACCATTCTATATATAATACATTCTTTTGATTACCAAAAGTTTGTCTCCCAAGGAAGAATTATTAATAGAAATACTATTTTATAATTTTCTGTAGGCTTTCCCAAATTTGGTTTTGAGGGCTTTAAATTTTTCAGAGGAGATTTGAACTACTCTGAGAAGCTACAAGGGTAAGAAAAGAAAGCACAGATGAAATACATTTGTTTTTATGCATTGTTAGGAATCAAGATCATTGTTTGTTTGTTTGAAAAGACTGGATGATTTTTACATATTACAGGGTATTTTTTTACTAGATCTACTTATTATTGGCAGTATCTCTTAATGTTTTTGATGTTTTGTGTATTTGCATGTTACTTTAAACATATCATTGTTCAAAGAATAAGAACTTTGTTAATATTAATCAAGACAAAAATTAAGTCAAATTAATATTATACACAAAAATGTGAGGTCTTGACTGCCAATTCTTTAGCTGGTGTTGACCTTTATAAGGATCAAGTTCTTTTCAAGAACCTAGCACATTATAATGTATTGGCATATTATGATTCATCGCACAGTCAGCAATGTTCAGACTGGGTTTGGCATTTTATCTACCTATCAAGTCCTTCACAAGGACCTGAGGTAGGTTAATGTTGATGTATGATGGTATTAAAGGTATCATTGCACTGTAAGCTATTCCAAATAAAGCTGCATCTTGCAACTGACGGCATATTATTATTGTAATTGTTATTTCTTTTTAAAACAAAATGTTAATTTTCCATTCCATAAAATGTAACATTACTAAATAAGCACAAATCTTATAGAAAATAAAAGCAAGTATCATAGGTATAGAACATGGTATAGAATGAGTTCACTATAATCTTTACTATTCTTTAAATAAATAATGAAAAAGTTGGCATAAGCTGAAATAGCCTCAAATTATACATTGGCATGAACTGCTGGTTAATTAGTGCATAAAATTATCTTAACCTACCCCTCCCTGTCTCATTTTGCAGCAATTGTTTTTAAAGTACAATATTTATAGCTTGTAGAAAGAGCCAGTTTCCAAAGCATATGCAAATATTTCTAGAAATCAACAAACAAGTGAGAGTATTTAATTACTCTTCTGCTGGGAAATGTAGTTGAGAATATGTAAACATGAGCATGCAAAAACAAAGCAAAAAGAAAAAGAAAAGAAAGAAAGAAAGAAAAGAAAAGAAAACCACTTTCTCTGAAAAGATAGGAGAAAAATGGAGATTCAAGTGAAAATTATTCCCAGTAATAATACACCCACTTTGTTATTGTGAATGTGATATCATCAGGTTCATTATACATAAAATACACCATTAAGTGATGGCTTGACTATATGAAATTATTATCGAACACAATAGATTGAGGAATATTCCGCTCAGGCATATCAAATTTTAATTTAGGAAGTTCAGGCTTTCACTTAGGAATAAGTAATAAATATGGCTAACTATTTTATATATTGATAAAAATGGGCCATGCCCTGCAGAGGCTTCTGGAGGATGAGAAGGATGAAAATGTGACGCATGGAGGTTCGGGAGGCCAAAGATGCCCGTATTCGATCTATAAGATGTACCAACTTTCAAGGGGGGGGGGAGAGGAAAGGTGCGTCTTATACTCCAAAAAATATGGTATCTACTTTTTTATAGTGTACATCAGGTCTATTGAAGATGATCCTGCTTATTAACCTACATATTTGAACTAATATAATAAATCTCTGACATGTTACCAATATAATGTTAAGGATTGTTTTAATAAATAAAAATTTACAGTTCACAGTGCACTTCAAGTTTGCTTAATAATATCAATTAATAATAAAAATAATTGCCTGGAATTCAAATAAATTTGAAATTGAAATGACAGGCAATTTAGATAGCAACATAACCTGACAAAGGCTTAGAGCAGGAAAATTGTAAAAGGAGAAAGATGGGTAATTCTGCTTGCACAAGCACAAGCTTTTAGAGCAAATACTTACCAAACCAGAATTGAGAAGAGAGCAATATAAAGCAAATGCAAAGTTTCTTAGTTTCCACAAAGAAGTTAAAAAACAGTAGATTAACTGGTTAGCTGCTGCAAGAAGATTGCACAGACTGATTACAAACAATGGCATGACAAATAGCAAAAATGGTGCATTGGAACATCTGCAAAAAAAAAAAAAAAAAAATCCCACTTGCCTGAAAGCCAGAATTGGTGGGACCATAAAATAGAAAATGAAGAAGTTGAAGTTTTCTGGGAATTTAGAATTCAAACAGACAAGCATCTGTCACATAACACCTCAGACTTAACAATTGTATGCATAGTGGACATAGCAGTTCAAAATCTGAATAGTGGATAGGGTACTACTTGGAGACAGCAGAAGGGAAGAGAAAGAACTGGAGATAATCACAAAATACAATGTTCTGCAAATAGAAGTAGAATGAGTATGGCAAAAGGAAGCAAAGATACTACCAATAGTAATAGGCACCTTAGGCTAAATCTCAAAATAATTGGAACATCACTTGTATATCATCAGGATTGACAAAATTTCAAAATTTCAAAATTCAGTCAAAACATCTGCCTGATTGACCAGCCATAATAATTTATTATTATATTTATATGCTGTGCATTGATTCTGGGCAGTTTAGAATCATTAAACACTTTAAAGCAAAGAACATATCTTTAAAAAAGCTTTGATACAAAATAGTGCAAGAAAAGGAAATAAACCTAAAATGAAAAGGAAAAAAGGGCATCGGTCATTCTAATCAATGGTCTGGGGGAATTTATCATTTAATTTATTATACCTATTGATTAATTTAATTTATCATATACAAAATGTATGCATTCATAACAAGACTAAGATGCTGTAGAACGTCCAGATCCAAATGGACAGGGAGCTCCTGGCCAATCAATCAAAGATAATAACAGTAAGTGAGCACCAGAAGATACTGGTGGTGATAAAAGGTCCTGAAGGAGAAAGTGGAGAGAATGTGGAAAGAAAAGGCCAAAATGATCTTAGCGGTAGTAGAGAACTCAGGGGCCTGACTCCTAAACTGAGAGATTGGCTCCAACAGTTTCCAGGATCAACATCAGAGTTCTGTGTCCAAATTTAAAAAAAAAAAAACTCACTTAAATTAATTGTGGCATGAGACATGGATTCTTCCTCTCTCTCTCTTTTCCCCAGTACACTTTCTAATTTCACAAGACATATAGTTTCACCCCAACCATTTGCCTTTCCTAATGAAGGACCTGAGAATTCCTACCTGTAATTTTATATTTGCTTGTCCTGAAATTGGCAAAAATCTATCATTATGAATTATACTAATTCAAACCAGCCAAACAATTAGCTAGACAAGGCTGAATGTCTGGTAGATTGTTGAGTTCTAGAATTATAACTACTCAGCTAAAGCTGATGATTCATTTTAAAATCTCTGAAAAATTCATCACAGCAGAAATAGGGGGGGATGACGATTCATTAAATCATTTACCATTCCAAAATGCTCCACTGAGCAGCATTTTGAGATGCAGCTTTCAAATGATAAGATTGCCATATGCTGCTTATTTAAAAATGCAGCTGCTCTTTCTGCTGTGTCACCAAGTGTCTTTGGGCAGCTCTATCAGAATCATGTTCTTCTCCATTTCCTTTTGCATACGTCAATATTGAAATGTTAATCTCTGCAGCAATAGGAACATAATAATGTTCCTTTTATATTACTTTGCCTCCCTGTCTGTTTATATTATGATTACTTCTCTTTTTTGGTTTCCACATTGTTATGTATTCTTTGATTTCTTACCTGCCCTTAATAATAAATGTCATTTTGGTACATTTGGTTTTTTAAAAATAAATAATAGTTATTTTTAAACGTGCACACACACACTTACACACACACTACAATATAGGGAGAAAGCTATCTTAATCTATGATAATACAAATATGCATTATGTAAAGAGACTTTACCCCAAGACTTTACCCTATCAATTCATAGGTAGATTGAAGTTTAAAATTCAGTAAAGTCGTGCAAAGCATTCAAGTGTGAAATACCCATTTGGGAAGGATCAACTTATCTGTGTTGGTTGGAAACTTGTCTAAGATTGTCTATGCATACATATGTATGTAAAGACCAAGTTTCTGCTGATATTGCCAACAAAAGAAAATGACTCTGCATGTGCAATGTTTTTATTCTTCTCATTCTTTTTCTGTATTTTGTTTCATTATGTTGTCCACCTCTTGTTTTCTTTCTATGAAAACATTTGTTCCTAACTGTCCTAATACTTGCTCTTGGATGAATTGAACCTCTCAGTTTCTTTCACATCATGGCATGGTTTTCCTGCTTTACATATATTATAATATTTCAGCTTTGAATCTTCAGGACTGACCTGAAGATCATATATGCATACTTCTACCCATCTAAGATAAGCTGAGATTAAAAATCATTATTTGAAAAAACAAAACAGAAAAAAGTTAAATGGCCAGCTGTATTATTACATACAACAAGCCTAGACAGCCAACAACCATGAAAATAATAAAAGCTCAAATTTAGAACACACATAAAAAACACTATTAGTATGATATCATCTCAAAAATTAATTAATTAATTAATTAATTAATTAATTGCTGGACTCACTTCCCATCCTGACCCAATCCCTGAAAAAAATGCTGGTCTTAGCCTTATAGATGGCAAAAAGAATAGGGTCCCTCCATATTAGTGAGAGGTTGTTCTGTAGGATAAACACAATTATAGACAAAGCTCACTTATTAGGGCTCCCAGATAATTACATTTAATAGAAAGAATTTGTTAGAGACTTATTTCCAATCATTAATTATTTTCTTTGAGATGCATATTTTTTATTTTTACATCCCTGCATTCCCTCTTATCTTGGTGGAATCAGGGCAACTGAATGGAGCTGAGCACTTGCTGACCAGATACCATACCCTTCCTCATGCTTACGTGGAGTTTGCAGCAGATATTTTCCCTTTGCACCTTGGTAAACATTTGTCACTGTCTAACATTGAACTCTCAACCTTTTGAGTGAAAAGCGAGTGTCTTCACCTCTAGGCCACCATGCTGTTCCTTGAGAAATACAATGCAGAGTTTTTGATATTTTTTTTGCATTTCTCTGTACATCTGCATTACTCTTTATGCCACTTAAAACTTCAAAGTAAGGAATGCCATCAAGAAAAAGAAAAAAAATAGAATGTTTATAGCATAGCATTCATGCTCAATGAAAAATCAATTCACTCATTGAATTAAACAAGGAAATAGTAAAGGAAAACACCCCATTTTTAAAAATATTATGAAGTTATTTTGAATAGTAGCAACCCAAGCCAAACAGCATTAATAGATGTACATCTCCAGTGACTAAGATGAAAATTAAGCAAACAGACTTTATAGGTGCTAGGGTTTTTGTAAAATGAAATAATTATCTCAGTAAGTAGTGAGTTGTCCTCATTTAGCTACTGGCTTGTTTAGTAATGACAGTTCTACAGACCACTAGAGTTACTACAGTGATGAAAAAGGAACTTTGCAACCAATTCTTGCATTTATAGTCTTCACATGTCTATTATGGAAAGGATAACTAAAATAAGATTGTTGTGGTTTCACTTAGAGATCACGTCTCATAATGATCAGTGGTACCTCCATGAAACTAACTGTATGTGTACTGCTTTGTTGTAAACTGGACCCACACCACTGATTATCCACTCATAGCAGGAGGAATGTGACCCATTCTTCTTAATGGACTAGCCAAGTTAGAAACATTCAAAAAGGATCCCATTTTCAGTAAGGTGATTTATACTTACAGTAACTAAATGGAACATCTGAAAAACATCTACCTATAAAAATTATGTCCAA
>JANHFM010005134.1:3903-34981 GCA_032468115.1 Grayia smithii | reverse complement strand
ATGTCAAGTTGGCCACGCCCACCCAGGTTTTGTGGCTCCCGGTGTTTTGTTTTATGTGGGAAACGGGCCCAAGTGGCTCTTTGTGTGTTTAAGATTGCAGACCCCTGGCCTGGACTGAAGCCCCATTTATTTCATCTTTGCCTTGCTGGTGGATCTTCCCTCTGTCCTTCAGGGTGATCCTCTCTGTTCTCTACAGGTGGCTTCTAGTGCAGATTTATCACAGGGTTCAACAAAACATATTTAAACCAATACCTAATGTTTGTCACGTCTATTTGTTCAAATCCAGAGGTGGGGAATTTGTGGCCCTCCAGTAATTGCTTAATCACAATGCCCAGAAACCACTGCCAGCATTGCTATTCTAATTCAGCAGTGCCTGGAAAGCTAACCTAATTCATACCTGGCCTTTTGCATCACATGCTCAATTGTGAAATTGTTTTTTGAGACAGGTTAATCCATTAGTATGATGGTATATCTCTGAATCATCAGGCATGATACTCTGTCTCCTCCACAGCCTATAGGCAGATGAAGCAGGTCCTGCTGACACCAGTGAGAAAGATGGGAACAAGCCCCGTCCAGCAGACACTGGACTCCTACCCTTCCACCCACCCCATCTGCTTTTTGGGAGGGATTCTGAGCTGATCTCTCTATTGATCTTTCCTGCTTCCTTTTTGAAGACTATCACGAACAGCTGTTCCAGAAGATTTCACGATTCCATTTGGGGGAAGCAGCCTCTGGGGTCCTTCTCATCTACTCCCAGAGCATACTCCACATTGTGGAGGTAGGTCAAGCAAATATTTAAGAGTATCAGAAGAAAATGTAAAATCCTTTAGTTGAATTGTGTAGGGATTTATAACAAATGCCAACAAAACCTACATCCAATTTAAGCACCAATCCGTAATCATTCATGCTGATAGTATTACAGGCACAGTGTAGTTTGGTCACTTGCAGAATTAAGAAAACTCCCCACCAGAAGTTTGTGAAACCATCATTTCCAATACAGAATAACAATTGAGTGGAAACACATTCAGAACCTCATATCCTGATGCTCTTCTATTCCCCTCAGGCCTCCAGCGGCACCCTCTACCACATCCTCATGGACCTGATCCTCTTTGAAAATCAGGGAGCAGCGTAAGTCAAGCAAGTCCTCCAGGGAGAACTGTGGGAAGGCAGAGGGGGGCATCTCAGCCATGAGGCAGAGGGACTTCCTGAAGATGCCCAAGTCTCTTTGCACAGTTGGGTTGGAAAGGGACCATCTGAAGAATGGATGATGCCCTTGGCTGGAAGATGACCTAATGACCATGTATTTATATATTTTATCTATGCTTTTATTATTAAAACATTGCAAGGTGAAAAGTTTAAAAATGCATTTATAGTAAGCTAAATGCAAGGTACAAACTGATAAATAGAGCATCCCATAACCTCTTCACCAGTACTCACAGATGTTGATGGATTTAAAACAGCTAAAAACAAAGCAAAAAAACACACTGAACTAATAGAAACAGCAGCAGAAAGCAGAAGCCCAGCAGCACCAATGAAAAGAAAAGCCTTCCATACCTCCCAGCATTTGGGTGTGTGAATAAGATAGGGAAGAACCTCCCCTCCCTACTATGGTAGCACTGAGGATGTTACTTAGTTTGGTAATGAAATATCTGCAAGAAAACAACCAGAGAGAACAGCAAAGACCCCACAATGGAGAAAATGTCACCTTATCTAAGGGATGCGGAATCGGTGCCCAATCAAAGGTGGCCAATTTACAGTTATAGTTTATAGGCTTCCAGTTTATAGTTCCTTCCTGGGAAATTTGAGTGTCTCCTTGAGTGTCTTGGATGGGCAACGTCTTGCATTTAGCAACTTCTGGAGGGCATCAGATTCCTCAACCCTATTTTCAGACACAGGTGAAAGCACACCTAGGATGTTCAGCCAAGAGAGGAAGGTTATAAGCTCCAGAAGACCTGTGGTTGGATCAGGAGCAGGCTTGGTCTGATTCACAGGGCAAGGATTTCTGAACAGAGAAATATCTAGATTTCTCTCTTGATCTGGATGGCTAACGTGACAACCTACTAAAGGTTCAACATCCAGTTGGAATAAAAGCATCCTGCATCAAACCTGGAAGAGACAGGGGTTTCGGTCATCACTGGAAGGATCCTATCCCGAGGAACTGGTTGTTAGGTTCTCTGAAAAAGTTCTATTTTTATACCGTCTTTCCTAGAAGCTTCTTGTCGATTGTTTCCACTTAGTTTTTATCCTGTTTTTACCTTATGTTTTCATAATTATTGTAAACTACCTCAGGAATTTTAGAACAGGAAGCGCTATATAAATACTTGGAAGGAAGGGAGGCAACCTCCCATGTCCATGAGCAATGTAGCCAGTGCCTCTGATGTGCCTACTTACCTCTTTGGTAGGTAGCTGCAAGCCTTAAATATCTTGATTTTGATGGAACATGGATGCAAGTATGTGCATAATGTGTGTGCAGACCTATGGGTTTAATATGGTTTCTTTCTCCCTTTTAGGGCTTTATTACGAGATATTAAGATATTGGTAATGTCTCATAACATCCCCACCAGACTTTTCTCACAGTGGAATGCCACCAAATTAGAAGTGCCTGTAACTTTGGAAGATGTTACCCAGAGCCAGACCACAGAAGAAGTTATTACTGAGTGTCTTACACTCATTCTCAAGATGGGAGTATATCTTGCAACACTCAAGGTGAGAGCAGATCCCTTCAGCAGTTCTCTCTCTGGAATCAGGTTCAATTCCCCGGGACCAGAACCTGATCCAAAACAGACTTGGCTGCACATAAGGATAATACATTCCAACAGTGGATCTCTCTTATTTGGGACAAAGTTGGTAGAAATGTACATTTCTCTAGCCAGATTTCTCCAGCTTTTTGCCTAAGACTCCGAGATGTCTTCATAACATAAATACACCAAATCCTGATAGATCAAGAAATCTGGCATTTCACTCTTACACCTAGTTAGGGGCTTGCACTGTTCAAGTTTTGACACGTTCCAAGTTAACAGTGGCAACGTGTAGGGGAGAACTTGGGGACGTACATGAGATAGTGCCAAGGGGATGATGGGGACTCTTTAGTTTCTTACTTGCAATAGTTCTTTGGGGTTCTGATGCATTAATGTGATTTATGTGAATATGACTTTAATAAAAAATATTGTTTTTGAAAGAGCAGTATTCTGGTCACGGAGATACAGGATCTGGTTTCTCTTGTGTTTTGTTTGCTGGCAGGATTATTTTAAAAAATAGGTATCCAAAAATATATATTGATGACTCAGCTTACCGTAAATCAATTCTGCAGTCCAAATTGGGAGCTTCCTTTCAGCTTCCAGTCCCTATTCTTCAATCTGTAAGTTTATTTTAGGCCAAGCTTTGAAAGGTCAGTTGTCTGAGCAGCATTGGTTAAAGCAGAAGAGTCTGACCAGGTCAATGTATACGCTAATTCCAGAACAAATGCCACGGGATTAAATCCGCTGTGCTTCCTTTCTCCTCTCAAGGTGGGCAACAAAGGCCTGGGAGAGTGCCTCCATACTGCTGTGCCGGAGCTGCTGATTCCAGCGGAAACGATCCAGTATTTGTGCAGGAGCCAAGAATGTTTGAGCCCGGTGGAATTTCTGAAGATGTACAACAATCCTTTGCAGCCACAAATGGATTCAGGTACCTCTTTTGCCCAGAGAGGAGCCCCCAAGGCTGACCAGACAATCCTCAGCCCAAGAGGAAAGTCTCCCTCCTCAGCCAGGCTCCAAGGCAGCCCCTGGTTGACGGGAAGCTTCCACAGGGCTGCCCTGGGACCAAGCAAGTCACCATTTTGCTAGAAAGCTGTAGCTTCTACTTGAAACTGAAGACGGTTCTAAGCAGACCATAGACATAGTTTATGCTTGGAAAGCTGGTGTTTTGCAGCTTTAGTGCAAGGGTCTACAAAATAGGTAACATTAAGCCTTGTGGACTTCAACTCCCAGAATTCCTTAGCCAGCCATTAAGAAAACCCATCCTGGGCGAGGCATTCTGGGAGTTGACGTCCACAAGCCTTAAAGTTGCCAAGTTTGCAGACTTTTACTTTCAGCGCCATTAGATGACCTCAGCAATATATTCAATTTATCCTTCCATCCCTGCCCCATCTTGTTTTTATAATACCTCGACACCTTTCGGTTAAAAGCAGATGAGTGGATGGAGAACAGGGAGCCCCCAAAGAAAACATTTGATGCAAAGATCAAAGATAAGAAAGGAACTTATTAAATTTGTTAACTAGAGTACAAGTAGTTCTTGAGGTACCACAGGTTGCTTAACAGTTGCAAGAGATGCCCCCAAATGACACAGGACTATTTCAAACTAGGATGGCTGCAGGGGCCCTGTGGCCATTTGGCTTTATGACCCACCACAGGGTCCCTGCAGCACCCCCAGCCCTCCTCACCATCCCACTCCCCTTGGGCCTCCTCCACACGCCAATCATGTCCCACACTTCCCTTCTTCATGCTGGGCAAGGAGGGCACGACAAAATGGCGGCCACTTCTGGGATTGTTCCCTCACCACCAGCTACAGGGATGCTGCAGGGCTTCTCTCCCCCATCAAATCCCACCGGGACCCCATAGTGCTTGGCTCTGCTGCTCCCCACACTCACCTTTTGAAGCTCTGCAGACCTCAGGGCATGGAAGGAGGGCAGCCCACGACATCCATGGGCCACGCAGAGGAGACCTGAGCCTGGCAGCCATTTTGTGCTGCTTGCTTGTGGGCAGGGACAAAATGGCAGCTGCCAGAAAAACTGATTCCTTTGCTGCCTTAACAAAGTCTCCACAGCGGCGCAGAGGCGTCTGAACAAGCGTCGTGCAAACGAAGCAGTCTGTCCCCGGCTGCGCAGCAGTGACCCAAACACAGCTGCCATTTTGTGGCTAGGACAAAATGGTGGCCACTTCCCGAACTCCACCATGCAGCTTAAGAGCTGTCACGACATGCAACCGTAATGGGCAGGCTCCATGAGTCTTACCTTGAGGATGACCTGCAATTAAGAATGCTGAGAACCAAACCTTTAGCCCACGTGTGTTGCAAAAAGCTTTGCGCATGATACTGGTAGTCCTTGCCTTAAGACTAGTCGCTGAGCGATCGTTCAAAGGCTAGGATGGGCCTCCCAAAAGATCCTCATGACCTGGTTCCAAAGCTTCGACATCCAGCTCTCCTCCCACAGTCATATGGCAGAATTTTGGGCACTCGGCAACCGGCTTGTATTTATGGCCATCCGCAATGTCCCACAGGTACATGACTGCAATTTATGTTTTTGCTGAAAACAGGCGTTCACTTCTGGGTTTGGGCACAAATGCCTCATGGGGAACGATGGATCTGTGTAATAGCTGCCACAAAAAAGATTGTAAAATCAGAACGGTCACCACCGTCTTGATTTATGACTGTAACAGGCAGGCTCCTGGGGATTATGGGAAAAAATCCATGGCTTTGGGCAGGGACTGGGAAGCTTGGAGAGACTCTACTCTCAGCCTCCTAGTCACATTTGGCACACGCACACCCACTCATACGAAACCACTCCAGTTTAGCCAACCCGACACACAAAGGCAACATGTATGCACGCTGATTAGTCCTTGGGGAGAGACTGCACATGTACACACACAACCATTTGGTGGGTGCACCAAAGAAAATACAGATGCCCTTCTGGTTATTGCTTGTAAAAGCGTTGGAAAAATAATGTTTCCTTTTTCTTCCCTCCCTCCTCCCCAGAAATAGTATGGCCTACTCCTACTCATATGTCTACATGAAACCCTATGGACAAGCTACCTACCAATGTGTCTAAAGATGTGTTTTACAAATCCCAAAGCCCTGGGATGGAGTTGGCCTGAGATCTTTAATGTCCATCTCTTCATCCATGCAGAGGGAAAACAAAGCAAGCAATAAAGTTGTCAGGAAGACTTGAGAGTGGTGTGCTGGTCTTCTTTCAAACCAGGCCTGAGGGATTAGTGACTCTCTAGTTGTTGAACTTCTCATTCTTTGGGTCTTGACCCCTTGTGACTAAAAGTAGTTGGGGAGGGGAGAAATTAGGTGCAAATGTGTATTGGTGGTCTATATATCCTAGCATTTTCCAGGTTCTTGCCAAACTATTCCCTTTTTCTTTCTGGGGTGACTCTGCTTCACTTCCCAAGCAATTTAATTCACTGGTGGATTAGGGAAAAAATACAGCTCTTTGGGTAGGAAAATTACAATAAAATGGTTTTACAGTAACAAAAAAAGAGAATAATTTTACTCAGCAGATGAACCCAACAAGATATCCAAAATAACTTTCAAAGTTCAACTCATTTATAGCATACACATTTTCCAGAGTTCAGCTTGACAGCAGCTGCCTTTGGAAGTTACAGAAACCAGAGCAGAAGGGTTAATACAAATATCTATGAAAAATAAAGGGGTAAAGAACCATATTTTAAAAAAGAATAGCACTGAAATGGTTAGAGAGACAGTACATTTCCTTCTACAGTGTCAAGTCCATCAAGGCACAAGAATACATCCACCGTTTAGAAAAGTGACCGATAACCAGCAGTCATCTTCTACACCTGTAGCAATTTTTTGGTTCATACTTTTAACGAAGTCTGCAGCATATCAGAGATAGCATGTCTCTTGCACGCCTCCCTTTGATACGGGCAAAGAAGAAGAGCTCAACAGAGGTCTTGAAAGGGTTATGATTTCCATTACACATGCATTGCTTTGGATTCTTCTCGGAACTTTCCGGCAAGGGCCGTCTTGGTTAACAGCAGCAATCAAGCTTCTCATATAAGGTTTAGCAACAGCCAGAACACCCAATGTTAGCTTAGGCAGCTTTGTCAGGATACAGGTCATTAAACTCTCCTTTTAAAGATCACGTCGTGTCTTCTCAGAAGACATGAGGCAGGCAGTGGTACCATTCCTACTTTGTCTTCTTCTTTGTTTTAAAGCTCTTCACTGAATCCTGGACTGGTTAGGTTTTCATTGGGATGCAAAAGGCTGCTTTGGAGTGATTTTATTCTTTTTTTACAAAGCAGTGCTTTCAGTATCATGATCGAGATCAAGCACCAGGTGGTTGTGTGAATTCTGATTCGGCGAAGTCACCAATTCTGTGGCAGGAAGTTCCACGCCAGGGATGCCCCGTGATTGCTCTTTAACTTCGGAACTGGTATCTGTGCAGAAAAGACATCAAACACACACAGTACAAATGCTGAAAGATAAACTCTGCTGATCCATAAGACTCCCCCGCTGTTACCAATACTATGCTAAAATGTCTGAATTCAAAGGAGAACAGGAATTACAATTCAGCATCTGACTTCAGAATCCCTTAACAACATAGGGGATTTATTCAAGTTTATCATGTGAGCCATAATGGCTAATAACTTTGTTGTGGAAGGAGCCTGATCTTCTCAGAGGTGATAGGATATGTCTTCACCTTAAAGTTTCAGATTTGAGCAGCATAGCTCCTGAAAAACAGAGTGCTTATTCTCAGACAGCCAAAGTTTCTTCATGTCATTCAGGCAAACTGATCTGTCACAAGCAGGACCCAGCTGGTATAAACTTAGGTAATTCTGGAAAAGCACAAACTGCTTTAGTAGGGAAGCATAATTTGAAGAAACAGGTCAATGAAAACAGAATTGTGTTCATTGGTCTGAATTTGCCACATTCTGGGCAAAGCTGGTTGGGCCTGGGACTTCAGTGGACATGCAAAGAGTAGAACTCTATGGGACCTGGAAGTGGGCAGAGAACCCATTAGCACAAGCAATTGTATTGTAACAATGTGGAAGGGTGGGACTTGCCTGTCACGGCTACCGAGCTCTCTTCCCCATTTCAAAATCCAAGAAACATGAGCACACATGAGCTAGGCTGTCTCTACACTGGCAACCACCCTCTTCTCCCTCGTCCCTCAATGAAAAGACACAAAGACATCGGACATGCAGGTGGGACTTCATTTCCACAGCTGTGCAGCCCTGGTGTGATGGGTTAAAGGTATCCTTGAATGATTGCAAAGTGAGAGTTGCACCTGCTCTTGTACATTTCCTCACCATCAGAGATGCAAATCCAGTCACGGCTCCCTTTCCTAAGTTCTGCTCCTGTCTGACAATCACACGTGCAAAGCTTAGACAGGCACCGGATGTGCCCTCACTTGGCTCTAATGGAAGAGCTTCAATGATCCCAAACTTCCATAGGGTTGGATGAGGGTTGCCACCAGCGCACAATGGGGCATGAGGCAGAGCAGGGGATTGACCGGATTGCCGGCTTTTTAGTGTCTGTGGGTGTGGTGGAATGTTGTCTGGATTCCCAGGAGGGAGAGGCTGCAGGCCAGAGGACCAATAGACAGGGACTAGATTTAGATAGTCTGGCTGGGAGGAAGAGGGTCAAGGCAGCTCCTCCCTAGATGTTCTCAAGTAGATCTTACATGATGCAAGTAGCTGCTTTAGTTTGGCAAGATTTCTTTCTGCAGGTGAGGAACGATAAAGGCTCCAATCTGCTCTTCACCAGAAAGATGTTTTGTGTGCTGTATCTTCTTTCTAAGTCAAGGTCACCTCCAGAAAATTAGGCAATATTTGAGTCTCTCTACACATAAAAGATTAGATGTCACGCTTGCCAGAGCTCTTGGGCAGCAATGCTGCAGCTAGGGCAAAAGAATGCACACCAACTTGCTGTGGGGCAACGGCTACTTATTCCAAGCTCACACCAAGTTTCTTATTAAGAATACATAATTCACCTGAGCTTCCAATCCATACAAGAGGCCTTTCTCTCAGATGCTTCTTACTCTGCATGTTTAAGCCCCCTGCAGCAGTGGAGGTGCCCTGTTCACACTATAAAGGAACAGCAACCAGTGCCAGGACTGGCAAGGACCTGCAAGGTTGCACTTCGCTCTCTGTGGGAGAGAACTCAAGACTGCAAAATTCGTCAGTACAAGGGTAGAGGGAAGAACAGTTTACATGTGCCTCTCTGGGTACACCTTTTACTTCTATCTGGACATGCTCTGAAGCTCTGAAGATTTTGAAAAGCAGAAATTCATTCCAGTGTCTGCTGATGAAAGGTTGACAAATATGGATCAGGAAGGGGCAGTAGACCAGAATGCATTAAAATGGAGATCAACATTACAAACAATGGACAAGAAAAGCATCACTCCTTTCACATGCAGGATTAGTCCAGGTGCAAGCAAGCCAGGTTACGGTGACCAGTTAGTAAGAAACAAAAACAGCATCCATGATTATGCAACATTTGCAACATATCTGGCCAATCGGAAGGCCTCAATTTCCTCTTACCATTTCCAATTTCAGTTCGTATTGAATAAGGCAGCTCAAACATCTAGATTATTTAATAAAATTCTCAATTAGAATATTATTTGTAGATATATTACAACCTAAAGATTCAAAGGGTTATTTTGGCAGCTGAGACTTGTTTTGTTCAGTAGCCATTATAAGTCTGCAAGGGCTCTGTGGATCAATATGTTAGAGTCTGCTAAAATTAAGAGATGGGCATGCGCTGTTTCATTCTGCCAGAAGTCAAGACGTCGTCCTAATATGCTGCTTAAAATTAACATTAAGCGTTATTAAAAAGCGCCCAATCCAGATTAAGAAATAAAAAGAGCTTGTAAATATTGATGCAATCTGCAATAAATGAGTCACGTACGCACTGCACCAACAGGGAAATTACTTTGTTAGCTAGCAAGGGACAGGGCTTAAATCAAAGAATAAATGGCTATCCCCCCTGTCTGCCATCTACAATCCGAGTATGATAAAATTCAGCCAGACTTCCCATCATCTAACGAACAACAGCGCTGATATTTTCTCAATGTTTCGGAATGCAGCCTGCGTGAAAAGGCCACCAGCACCCCGTCTGGGCAGCAAGGAAAGAAGGAACCACAGAGCAAAATGGCTAAAACCTGCCTTTCCTGATCAGCGGCTGCTATAACAACACAGGAAGAAAACCTGACATCTTGGAATGTTCTTCAGTGTGAAGGAAAACAATTTTGACTGCAGAGGACAATCAGAGGGAAGGCTGCACTGCTACCATTGGTGGGAAGGAATGGGGAGGAGGATACTCAGAAGCCCAGAACACAAAATTAGGATTGCTGATGTCTGACTCTTGGGGATGCCTTTGTTGTTCAGTTAAAGGAAGTTAAAACCTTGATGTGAACACTGAAATGGGCTCACGTATTCCATATTTACTCCAACACGTCCACTATTTCTTCTCTGAAATGATGCGCTATGCTCCTATCTAGACTAGCTGCTGCTATGAATCTACTTAATCTGCCTTTATCAAGTCGTCCATGGACTTTGCCAATCTCAAGGGAAATAAATTGGGCTCTGCAACCCCCCATGAAAGGCTGGCTGACAGCTGTAGCTGGCTTGCTTTGGGGGAGGGCCTTCCTTTTGCCATCCCCGCTGGGAGAGAGCATTCCTCCATCAAAGCCCGGGCTCAAAGACATGCCTGTGGAACCGAAAGTGTTCTTACCGGTCACAATATGGGACGCCGTTGCCGGAGGACCCAGCAGAGAGCCGTTTGCAGACAGATGAGGAGCAGGAGGGTGAGGCGGAGGGGGCACCGTGGGACGGTTGCGAGGTCTGGGCACTGGCCGGGGCCTCGGTAGCGTGCCAGACGGAGGAGGCGACTGAGCTGGTGGAATGTCCTGGGCTGAAGGCTGGGCGGAAGGGCAGGTGATGCTGTGCTTCTCCAGGGGGGGCGTGTCAGGTGGGGTAGGGGTATGCGGAGGGGTAGGCGACAGCTCCAACCCACCCTCTGGGCCAGGCGGGGAGGGTCCAAAACTACCAGCCTTGGTCTGTGGAGGTGGTGTTACGGACTGCGTAGGGGGCTGGGGGGGCGGGTGGTTGGGAGCCTGTATAGGAGAGAGGCTGCTCGAGTATCGCCGGGGAGCAGAAATCTGGGGCAGGGCAGCAGAAGGCTGAGCGCCCCCTTGGTTTGATTGCTGGCTGGGAGGAGAAGGGCTCCTTGTGGGGGGCTTGGGGGCTGGAGTGGGATTCAGGGTCCCTGGCTGTCCCGGAGGTGGGTTTGCTGGCTTTGGAGGAGCCGGTGCAGGTTTTTTGACGGCTGAAAGAGAGAGCAAAAGGAAGAGACATGGCTGAGATCGTGGTTGAGCACGAAGCTTCTGATTACTTCATGGGCTACAATAAGTGCCTGCCACCCGGGCTGAAAAAGACCTCTGGCCCATCTGACAAACACCAAGCTTCGCGGGGATCCTGAAATTGGATAGAGGTTGTATTACCACAGAAGACCCAGCCTGGCAGCCTCTTTTCAGAAGAGGGATGCTTCATGTCCTCTCCTAGAGAAATGCCTGAAGGCCTTCCATGTTCTAGGAGCAGGGGTCTCTAAAGTTGATTACTTTAAAACTTGTGAACTTCAACTCCCAGAATTTCCCAGCCAACATAGTTGCCTGTGGAATTCTGGAAATTGAAATCCGCAAGACTAACAGCTGCAAAGTTTGGACACCCCAGTTCTCAGAGCATAATGCAGTGCCCCCGCCCAAAAGAGAGCTTCTCCCCCTGTGGCTCCAAGTGGAACCGTTCCTGCCTGCCCAGCCTGCTCTATGCCTCCCTGGCCAAGATTAGTCTGAACACAGCAGTCTAATCTACCCATTACATCCCCTCCAATAGGAAGAGTGAACTGGGTTTTGTTATGTTTGGGGTTATTTTGTTGTGTGTGTGAGTGTATGTGTTTTATTTTGCACCAGAGTCATGTGTATGACCCATGGGTGCCTACATACATTTTCTCAATCTATCAATCAATCAATCAATCAATTTTTTTCACATACTCTTCTGCTGGGTAAGAGCATTCTTGCTTCCAATATATCTTATCCCCCCAAAGAATTGATCACTTGAGTAACTTCAGACTCCAAGTCTGCCTGATTTCGGAGCAAGTCCTGCATTCTCTTGGTGGTGTGAAAGAGCCAAGGTAGCCAATGGCATTCAAAACATGCTCTCTGGCCCTCCTGTAAAGTGACCAAAACTGGGAAAAAAGGCCAGTGTTGAACTCCCTTCCTCCCTGGTCTCCCTGCTGGCCCAAAGTGGGCAAACTCTTATTGAAAAATTGTTCCTCAGCTTTAGCCTTGACTGACCCCCCACCCCAAGCCCACCAGGCTGCCAATGCAGTTGCTGAAAGACAAACCTCGCCTGAGGGCGTGTGGGCTGGGCCCAGCGGTGCTCTGGGGCTGCCCAACCGAGTACTGGCTGGCGCTGCTGACAGGCTGAGCAGGTCCACCGTTCCTGTGGGGTGGCGGGGTGGTTGAGGGCACCGAGTCCTTTGGCTTGGAAGAGCTGCAAGGAGAGAAAGACCTGCATCAAAGGCTCCAGCCGGGGGCCAGAAGCTGCTTCTCCCTAAGGCTCCTCATGAGACGTGGGGCCCTTTTTGCATCAAATGGGTGCAACGGCAGGCAGATCCCCTTTGGCACCTAGCCCTGCTGGCCTGCTTGACCCAGCTCTCTGGGCTCCATAGAATTCCCCGCAGCTTAGGGGAAAAAATTCAGAAGTGCTTAAAGCCGCAGAGCACCAAAGTTCGCCATGCCAACTGCGAGCACCACAGAGTTAGGAGAGGGATCTTGAAGATGCAAGAGCGACGTCCCTCTAGTTCCCCTGAGATGTACCATGAAGGTTCTGGGCCAAAGACTGCAATTTCCCAGAAACCCAAATGAGCATCTCTTCAGCTACTCACCAGTCCTCGAACCTCACTCAGGTCCCTTGCACGGATTTTAACAACCAACATTTCTTGCTTTGCCCATTCCTACAACCTGATCTTTGCTCAATCTATTTCGGGGAGCCTCTTCAGGATAGCAAGGCTTCTCTGAGCAGCTGCTGCCGTATCTTCTCCCCAAAGTTACGCTCACATGCTGTCCCGTAAAGGCCGTTGGGCCCAGAGACAAATTGGTGGAAGGCTCTGGAGGAGGAGCAAACCTCTCTTTCTCCAGTGCAGGAAACCAGCTTCCTCAGAAGGAGCATGCACCGCCAGTCAACCCCGCTTTCACATCCCCACCTATCCCCGTGGAAGGAAAAGCTAAAGCACAGTAACACTGTGGCACACTGACCGGGGTGGGTGCACAGCCTACAAAGACGAGACAAACAGGTTCTAGCTAGTGGGTTAGATGAACAAGCTACCATCTCTCCAGGTCAGGTAAGGGGGGAGGATCCCTACCTTTGTGGGGTGCGGCTGGGCTCTGCCGTGCAGCTCTGCATGTTCCCTGACTCGGGCGGGCTCTGGCATGACCTCTGAGCAACACCTCGGGAGGGAAGCAGGTGGGCGACTTTGCCTGCTTTAAGGCAGGAGGACCACGATGATTCTGCTTCCACGGGGCAAGAAAGCAGGCCAGCCTTGCAAAGCGTCTCCCTTTTGCTTTGGGGACTGACAACAGGGAGGGGAAGAGCAGGACCGTGGCCCACCCTGAGCCTGCCTCTCTGAGCCCCCCGTCTTACCTGCTGTCCTCCGTGCCTTGGCTGTGAGAATGCTCTGTTGAGCCAGGCAGGCAGGCAGAGGAAGCACCCGCCAGGCCGGGCTCAGCCCCCAGGGCCTGTGGGGGCTGCTCCGCCGTGGCCAGGGCCAGTGGGCCAGCCTCCGTGGGTGGAAGCGGTGGCTGGAAAGCTGGGGCTGTGTGCTTTCTATTCACAGTGCCAACTCTCCGGGGGTTTGCCTGGAAGTCCATAACCTTGACACCAAAGCTACAGAGGAGAGAGAGAGTGAACACTCCATGCAGGCAGGCTACACGTACACACAAAAGGAGTCAGTATAACTACTCGGGGAGGCGGAAGGCGAGTCCCTGCTGCTGGCCATGCAGATAAGCAGCAAGGAGCACACAAACTCTGCCAGCCAGAGCTTGAAAAGTGCAACACATTCTGGCTCAGCTAGGAAGAGTGTGACAGGCACTGAGGACTGACAAGATTGATTATTCAACATCCATTTTGTTGTGTGTGTGTGTGTGTGTGTGTGTGTGTGTGTGTGAGTGTGTGTGAGACAGAGACGGAGAGTGAGAGTGATGCAGAGACACAGCATGTCCATACTGGGCAATTCTACCTTCGGGCAGACTAATATGTGCCCACTGTATCCCGCGTTAAGAAGCCCCAGGAATTCTGCTGTGGTTTGAAAAGATTTCCCTTCCCCGAAACCTTGGAGAGCTTGTTGGCTGCCAGGCAGCTCCACCTGCAGGGCCTTTTTGGTGTCATCCCCTGTGGTCCAAATGCCTGGGACACTCCAGCTGAGAACATCCCTTGTTAAGTCACAGACATGCGTCGGTACCTCTTTAAATATTAATGGCAGGGCTGTGTGTATTCAGTGGCGATCACAGCAGTCACAGTGGCAGCCACAACAACAGCAGAAAGCCGCCCAGAGTCACTCGATAGTGAGATGAGCAGCAGATACACTTAATAAATAAATAATCAATCCGGCCTTGTCAGCACCGAGAAGTCAGGCTTCTTGTCCTCAGTCCCAGGGGAGGCATAAACTGCACCTCAGGCATTGGTGCCCTGTCGAATGTTTGCCTTTCCCAGATATACTGGCAGCAAAATGATTTAAAACTGGTCAAGGTAAACAAAGCGGCATTAATATGTGCGGCTTAATTATTCATTTTCTTGTTTTAGATGTTTGAATTTGTAAAAGTCCAGAATACACACAACCCTAGTTAATGTGCAGAAACAAAACATGAAAACTAAGTTACTGATGAATCCAACGCAGACCATGTAGAACAAATGTTTGTCTAGCTCAGGGACCTCAAACTCAGATTGGCATCGAAGCCTTTGCATACTTGATTTTTTAAAAGTCTTTCATAAAGAAAGAGGGCCACATATGCCACTAAACATAATTACACCCACCCACCCACACCCCACCCTACAGCCATTTCTCTGCATTTCATTTTGGCTAACTGGCTGGCTGACAGCTATGGGACTGTGCAGTGGCTGCTCAGGTTGCTATTGAAGGTGGGGCTCACTTATTCAGTGGTGGGTTTGTGCCTGGAGCATGGCCAGGAGGTAGTGGGAAAGACCCTGGCCTCTCCCTGTAGCATGGGGCCACTGAAACCCCAGGCAGAACTGGCTCAGCTCACTTCCCTGCCCTGGGCATCTCCCAGGAGAGATCTTGCCAACTATGTTCCGGGGTACTTCTTTCCGTTCTGGATACCTGTGCAGGTAATGGCATGGGAGTGCAGGAGACCGTCCCTTCTCAGCCCAGAGCCAGCGGACTCAGCATCTGTGATGAATGAGGCCAGAGCCATCTCTGCCAGCCAGCAGCCGCAGCCGCCTCGCCTCTAAGTCAGGGCTTCTCAACCTTGGCAACTTTAGGATGCCTGGACTTCAACCAGCTGTGGCCCCTGGGCTGGGAGTTTGAGATCCCTGGTCTAGCTGCTAGTAAGGCAAGGAAAAGCCAAGTGGCTCACATTGGAAGTCAGGATACAACAGCGTTCAGGGAAGTCCAAAGCACACAGATAAACAACCTGTGCTAACCACTCTTCAAACTAAAGTCGCAGCAAATTTCCAGAGTGAAATTTGGTGTTCCAAAGACATGGTAGAATTTTTGGGAAGGTGACTGGCATGACAAACGAGCGCTGGGTTGTCGTGGATTACAAAAAAAAGGGCTGCGGGAGCCTGTAAGCGTTTATTGTGAGGGTTGCCAGCAGGGACACCTTCTTGCGGGCCCTAAGCGGATCCCACTGCTTCCACAGCGTGAGATCTCCCGCCGGCTTCTATCATGCATGGAACACGGTGAGAAGGAAAGAACGGCACGTACGTTACCTTTGGATCTTCCTTAGGCTGCAGTAAGGAGGGGAAAGGCACCACTCAGGGCTGGCTGGCCATGGCCCCAGGCATGCCCAGCTCCTCTCTGACAGAGGCTTCCAGAAAGCCTGTCAGCACACGCAATGCCCGCCTGCAGAATCCCTTAAGGGGGCCCATCAGGTGCCTTTGGTGGCTTCCAGGTTTCCTGGAACGATGCCCTGAGCCTTTGGGACTGAAGTGCTGATACATTTGTGCCTTCCAGGCTCGGTGATTAAAAGGAACACCAGCGATAGTTTTTAATACTCTAAACCAGGGATCTCCAACTTTGGCAATTTTAAGACTTGAGGACTTCAACTCCCAGAATTCAAGGTTGCCAGGGTTGGAGATCCCTGCTCTAAGCCACTTTGGAAGGAACCTCTCTGATTGGCTGCGAATATACAGCATGATCATTCTCAGAGGCACAAGACTGTTGTGAGTGCCAACGAACATAGAAATGAGTGCCAACTTCTGCCACAATTCAAACTCCATTCACTATGCAACATTTAGGGGTGGAGGGCGGACTGAAAGAGCCAAGAGGACTCTTTCATAACAACAATCTGGTCTGTTTTTCTTCATTAGACAAAGAAATACAGCATTTGGTTTCTTAGGTGCCAAGAAAGGGACTGTTGATTCAACCCAAGTTTGTGACCTTTGAAAGAACTTCAAACACCTTTAACTTAAGTTAAACTGCAACGAATGGTGCTGAATAGACTGCTAACCCAACCACAGGATGGAGGAAGGGAAGAAGCGCTCCCTTTACCTTTCCTTTCTCAGGAGCTCCCCTTCCATCACAGCCATGCTGACCGGCCTCTTCCGCTCCAGGGTCCCTGAATCATAGTCATTCCCTGCAGGAAGGTGGTTGGAGTTCACGGCCGGCTGCCCCACAAATGCTCCGGACACATTGAAATCCAGCTCTGTAATTTTTATTCAGGAATAAAAATTAAAATCCAAATGGTTCAGAGGAAACACCGCCTTCAGGCCAAGAACTTAATTTCAGAGGACAAAAATTCCTTATGGCAGGGGTGTCAAGCTCAATTTAATTGAGGGCCACATCAGGGTTGTGTTTGACCTTGGGGGGCCAGGGTGGGCGTGGCTAGCTTGACATCACTTATGTCGGGGGAGCCTGTGGGTGCCCAAGTGCTCTGTCATCAAAAACAGGCTTTCAAGCTCCGTTTTCGGCTCCGACGGCCTCCTGCAACCCTCTGCCAACGAAAATGGAGCTTGGGAAGGCCGCCCTCCTGAACTCCGTGGCAGAGGTATCATGGGCCAGTCCTTTGCTGTTTCCAGGGTGGCATCACAGGCCAGATCTAAACATCCCACAGGTCGGATCCAGCCCCCGGATCTTGAATTTGACACCCCTGCCTTATGGCTTCTGCTTGCAAGTATTTAAAGTAAATTCATTTTTATTTCCCTTTTCAGATTAAAAGAGTCAGAAAAGCAATACAACACAACACAACACAACGGGAATGCAACAACACGCACAGTCCTGGAGTTGCTTGTGCTGCACGTATAACTACGCACAAGCTGCATCGGTTAAAGGTTTGCTTCTGGATCCAATTCAAGAGGTATGTTGTTGGGTCCAGGGTACCTGAGGAACCGCCTTTCCCCAATGGGATAAGCCTGCCACACTCACACCACCAAAAGAGACCTGCTACAGATCCCGTCTGCTAAGGAGAGTTCAAGAAGAGCCTTTTTCTCCTGTGGAACATTCCACCACTGGAGGTGAGAACTGCCCTCTCCCTTTTGGCCTTCCAGAAGGAATGAACACTTATTTTGCTGGTTGGCCTGCCCTGGGGCCACGTGGGGATGGAGGTGCTCACAGCTGGAGGTGGCCAACAGGGTAAGAAGATCTTGTCCTGCCCATCTCTTAGTTCTGGTTTCAGTTTAGAGTTAAAATCTTAATCTGTGTAGTTTTAAAGTTTTAATTACTTTTCTGCTTGCTTTAAACCTTGTAAGCCACCTAGTCACCTTACAGCTCTGGTGGCGTAGTGGTTAAAATCAGTAGTGGGTTGTAAATCCTGTCGCTACCGGTTTGCTCGTGGGCGTGCGTGTGCTTGCGATGCTTCTGCACATATGCAGAAAGGTCCGGACAGGTGGGCGGAGCCTCCTGCCACCGCCGCCACTGGTTCATCCGATCCGGGGTGAACCAGTAGTAACCCACCACTGGTTAAAACGCAGTATTGCATGATGACTCTGCCCACAGTCAGGGGTTCAATCCTGACTGGCTCAAGGTTGACTCAGTTTTCCATCCTTCTGAGGTGGGTAAAATGAGGGCCCAGACTGTTGGCGGCAAGAGGCTGACTCTGTAAACCACTTAGAGAGGGCTGTAAAGCACTGTGGAGTGGTATAAAAATCTAAGTGCTACTGCTATAGTGGAGATGAGTGGCATAAAAATTAATAAACAAACATAGCCTGCAAGTTAAAAAATTAGAGTGGCACCCAAAACTTGTAATAAAAACTGTAAGTCCAATGTTTCAGTAGAATGGATGCTTCTAGAGAATTAGCCAGTAGCTGCGTGCAGATATTAAGATGTTTCCAAGCTCACACGACTCAGAAAATAAAACATGTTACAAGAGAATTTAGGTACAGTAATAGAAATGCAACAGTGAAAATCTAAATGGAAAAATACAAGAGAAAATTGGTATTAGATATTCTACAACTCATGTATTAACCCAATCATGATATAGTGGATAATTCATTTTCTAAAAATTGTTGAAAATATAAAGATTAGGTTAGATCCGGTTTCTACAACTGGCATTGCTGTAAAGCTCAACAATTCTGAAAATGATTCATAGCAGAATGAAGCAAATCTTAAAAGGTAAGTGATTCTTTTGAACCATCATTTTCCCATATACTCCCATAAAATTTAATATATATTCCCATATTCCCATAAAATAGCCCAGATTAGCTTTGTACATGCTAACTGCTGTGAGGATCTTTAAGCTTGTTATTTTAGAAGTCCACCTGATGTAGTTGATTCAAATTGCAAACCATTTTCTAAAATGTTTACTCTCAGCAGCATGGGCAAAATTCACTGTAATTTACAATTTTGTTTTATATAATGTTCATTATGTCGCTTGATATTTATATTCTGTTAATAGTTTAATAATAATAATAATAATAATAATAATAATAATGTTTAGATTTTTAAAATACAATATATCCACTTACTTAAAATTAGTGATGTATTGAAAAATGGTAATTTCTATTAACTGCAAATGCTGTTTTTTCCCCCCCACAAGGGATTCTCCCCCTATTTATGCTGCTTCTATCTTTATGTATTTTCTCTTTAAATGTTCAACTAAAATATATTTAAAAACAAAAGATGCTTCCAAGCTCATTCTTTTCAGTAAATTACATGGGCTTTTACAGGGAAGCAAGAATATCAAAAGCAAACAGCACAGCGGTCCTACCATTAGCCTACCAGCTCTCCTAGGAAGAACAATTGGGATTACACCCTGAGAAGGAAAAGCGGTTTCTTTACCTTCAGGAAAGAACCAGATAGCATGCTGGATGATGGGTTCAACAACGGCAACCACGTGGACTGAAGTTGCTGCTGCCATTTCCACAAGAGAGCTGGGGAGAGAAGACCAGTGGCTTTAAAGATGTTCTCAGCAATCAAGGAAGCTGATGAGATCTAATTGATCCTGCTCACCGGGATCAAGGGATGCCCGGTGGAATGTCTAGGTGGCTGCCAACTGTTTACTGGACACAATTGAGGGGTCTAAAGGCCACTCCCTCTGAAGGGTTCTTCTCTTGCCCAGCTTTCAGGAGAAGCTCCTCTAAAGATGCTGCCTGAGGCTTCCAGAGACCAATGGGACAGAGCTTTCCCCTGTATTGCTTTTAGGTGACAGGGTGCGGACCCTCAAGAGTTACCTTTGGCCCCTCGGTTCTTCCTGCATTCTGAAAATCTGTGGAGATGGATTGCCTCAACAAGCTCAAGTTTTTAACTAATCTTAGGACTTGCAGAACTGAATAATAAAAACCTCCTTTGTGATGCTGTTAAACTTTCTTGCACAAAAATGAAGAAATGGCACAGAAATACTCAGTACTGACTTCTTATGCAGTGATAAATCAAACCAGGTTTGTGCTGGACCTTTTCCGTTCAGGAGCTAGGCAAAAATATAACCCTACAAATATTCAAGAGTCATTGCTCCTTGGCCAAAGGAGCCCTAGCTGAAGTTCAAAGAAGAGCTGTTAATAGAAGCAGGACGGCTGGTGGGGGGATTGGCCCGAGTCTGCTGATTTGGCAATTCCAAGAATTAGAATTCAACACTTACCCTTCATTCTTGGCCCACAACAAATTTGGGCCCAGCACAATGGCAATGTTGCTTGGAGTCATCTTGTTAACATCACTATACTGTGCAAGTTTTGCAAGGAATTTGATTAAATACCTGCAAAGGAATAATCAGTGTTAGGTTCTCTGGGGAATCAAAGGCATCGCTGGTCACAGGAAAACTGAAGTCCAAGATATTCAGCTCAGACGGTCCTAGATGGAAATTTGGTACAAAAATTCCACAAAAGCACTGTGAATTTTAATTCTTGCCTGGACAGGAGCACACAAATAAGAGTGGGAAACTCTTTGGAGGGCTTACTCATGGGACTTCAGAGGCCCATGGAAAAGACCATCCACTGGAATCCTTCTTGAAGTTTTCTAAGTGACAGTTCCATAGGCGGAGGCTGTGAGTTCACCATCTCTGGAGATGTTTATGAAAAGGCTGGGCAGCCACCTCTCGTGAGTGAATGAAATGGTTTCCCTTCATACTGGAGATGGTAGGACAATCTTTACATTTGTATGATGCCTTTATATTCCACCGGGGACTGTGTGGCAGCTCAGGAACAGAGCCCCTGCCCTGCCTCTAGAAGGCGCCTGTCCAACTGTGGCAACTTTAAGAGCTGGCTGGCTGGGGAATTCTGGGAGTTGAAGTCCACAGGCCTTAAAGTTGCCAAAGTTGATACCCCTCCTTTAGAACTTTATAAACACAGCGTCAGGTACCTCCCGGTGAAACCCTTGCCTCACGTCCCAGAGCATAACTGCCAATGGGTAGAGTCTGGCTTCTATTTGCATTTGCTTTCTCTAGACTAGAGTTTGTACAGCAAACTTAAAAGTGGCAAACAACGCACAACCCTCCATTTCCAAGGGAGGCCATAATATTACAATGAACACATTCTTTCAGCTTCTGCATCCTGGAGTTCTCTGTTTTAAAGCCAAGGAGGGAAGACAGATCCATTTGGAAAGCCTTTGAGCGCTTGACTTACCTGAAGTTGGCCAAGTTAGGCTTTGGCAATTTCTGGCAAATCCTCCACAGGTCTTGCAGTTTCTTATCCTGGTCCTGGATGCTGAGGGAAAACAGAATATTTTCAAGCACAACTTTTCAAGGCCTTTTCAAGCATCGACAAGGCAAAACCAGAGATCCTTGGAGAAACCAGCCTTACTTTGCCACCTGGGTCCACTCTTCATACAGGGCGTAGGTCATCAGTGGCTCCGGCAGCTCCCTCAGGTAGGACTTCAGAGCCCCTTAAGCAAAAAGGAGGAGGGGGAGTCAAAACAAACCAGGCTGGGTGCTGCAATTGGACAGGCCATAGCGAGGCTATAAAGGAATCCAAGCAGCTGTTGAGTTTACAAGAAGATCAGTGCAAGTACCCAGGAGGGCCTCCTATCTCCCACCCAGAGGAGTTGAGGTGCAACTCCTTCTATTAAGCCCACATCAATGATTTAAAGAAGCACATTTAAAAAATATTTTTCTATCATTTGCTCCTACATTTGATTTTTAAATGGCAGAAAACTAAGTTTTAAATAGGTGGCACTTGGTGAGAGGAATCTGAAAGTCCTTGTGCGTAGCCACTTAAGTAGGAGCCAGCCGTGTGCTGCAGCTGATAAAAAAGCCAAAGCAGTCGTAGGCTGCATCAACAGAGGGATAGTTTCAAGATCACGTGAAGAGATAGTAAGTACGGCTTTATACTGTACTGGTCAAACAACGCTTGGAATATTGAGTCAGGAGTTGGTCATCATGATATAAAAAAGATGTTGAGACTCTAGAAAAGAGTGCAGAGAAAGGCAACAAAGATGATTAGGGGACTAATCATGAGGCTAAAACATATGCAGAATGGTTGCAGGAATGTCTAGTCTAACAAAGAGGACTAGGTGCGGTAATGATAGTGTTCCAATATTTGAAGGGCTGGCACAGAGAAAGTGGGGGCATTCAACCTATTCACCAAAGCACCTGAAAGCAGGACAAGAGGTAACAGGTGGAAACTTATATAAGGAGAGATTCAACCTAGAATGAAAGACATTTTCTGACAGTGAGAACAATTAACCAGTGGAACTGCTTGCCTCCAGAAGCTGTGGGGGCTCCATCACTGGAAGCTTTTAAGAGGATATTTAATAGCCACCTGTCTGGAATGGTGTGTGGGGTCTCCTGCTTGAGCAGGGGGCTGGACTAGAGAACCTCCAAGGTCCCTTCCAGTTCTATTATTCTATAATTATTTTGTAAAGGCTCCTTCTTTTTTCGTTAGCTGTCTTTCCACTGGGGCTAAGCACTTCAAGGTGGGTGCAGACATTTTAAATCAACTAAATACTTATATGCTTAAAAGGGATACACCAACACGGCTTTGAAGATTCTGCACTCGGAAAGCCGCTGGCAACGGAAGCCCTGTCAGCAGGGCAGAGCTGGGGCAGCTAGAAGGGAAACTCTTCGCCTGCTGCCAACGGTGAGGCAGCCATATTTCAGCCACTTTGCGAGGGCTGCCTATGACCAGTGTCCCCCGACCCAGAGTCATGCTTCAGGCCACACATGTAATGCATTTAATAGTATGATAGACCCAAGGGGACCCCTAGAGTGTTAATCTGACTTTTGGGGGAAGAAGCAGAAATATTCTGGAACAAACTCAGCAAGTGGGACAGAAACTTATGGAGAAAAGCAACCACTGGGGAGGACTTCAGTTGTGGCCAATTTTGAAACCAGCAAAAAAGTACGGCCACAAGTGGTCTCCCTCTCTCTCTCTCTCTCCCATTCTCCCCAGTTGATTCTGAGCCCCTCCAAGCCTGGTGCAGAGCCATGAAGAAGAGGCCTGTCTCTGCGTTTGGGGTCCACTTACCGGCCACGGCATGAGGGTCTGAGTAAAACTCATCCAGGTGTGAAGAGGAGCAGTCCAGCGCTGCCTTCAGCTTCTTTAGCTTGGAGGCTCCAGCAGCAATGCGGAATAAGCCCTGGGGAGGACAGGAAACACACCCTTCCCTTAGCCAGGGTCCCTCGGATCTACACTGCTTAACTCCCCATTTCATGAAAAAAGATCTCCCTTCCAAGATGCTGGCGCTGCAAGACATCTGGGAAGAAACCAGGGTCAGTTTGGCTGAGCTTCATGCACCACTTGGGAACACGCTGAGCTGGGGCCATCAAGGTCCTGATGGAACCTGATGCCATTTCTTTGAGCAAATCAGACACAGGAGGATCAGCTGGGAGAGAGTTCTGTCTTTCTTAGGCCATTATGGCAAAGGACGGCCTGGAAACTCATCTCAGCTAAGTGACTCTTCCCTATTTCTTCTTGGAACATTCTGTGAACAGAACTTGTGCTTCAAAACAGGAGCATGTTTTTCCTCCAGAACAAATGGATGCTACAATTATGGCCACAAAGCTGACAGCTTTTCACAAGGGAACTCTGACTCAGCTCTGAGTCCTGCATGTCCCTTCTTGTTGCGGTTGAAGTCTGTTCCCCCTAAAATCCTGATTGGCCAACAGTTCCCAAACTTTCTAAAATCTGAAATGAAATGTAGGCTCCTTCTCACACCACTGCTGCAAGAAGGCATCCACTCAGCTTTTTCTGTCTTTGGGGGTGAGGGGAGAAGACAGATACCTGGATGACGGAAGGATACTGGCACGATCCTCCCAGTCAGGGAGCCTGGGGTATGCAGGTGCCACAAGACCAGTCTGGACCAACAGTTTCCTACCAGAGGTGCAGTGAAGAAAGAAAGCTAAAATGACTCAAACAAGGCGGCTTCCAAATTACTTGGCCATCACGAGCAAGACCACTCAGTCAAGTTAGGCTCAAGTGTCTGTAAAACCTCCATCAAACCCTCTTCAAGGGATTTCTCCTCCTTCAAGGAGAAGTCTGAAAGCTCTCCGAGACATGTGATGCTTCCCCAAAGCCGTTTTGTCCCTTGCAGATGAAAAGGGTGAATACTTGATGGCCCACTCCGAAGCTGGGTTGGAAGGTGCCACAGTGGCTGTCTGGCTCCATGCAGCACTGAAACCTCCATCAAACCCTCCTTCAAGGGATTTCAGGAAATTTGGCAGCCAATATGCCAAGCTCACCATCTCAGACGAGCAGAAGGTAGCTTATGGAGGCAAACACAGATGGGAGCTCCTTGGCCAGGGAGAGTCAGCCACTTCGGTCTAGTGATAAAGGCACCAAGCTAAAAAGCAGATAATGAATTCAAGTACTACCGAAAGCTGGCTGGGTGACCTTAGGCCTGTCATTCTCTCAGCCCAACCCACCTCACAGGTTGTTGTTGTAGGGGGAAAAAAGGAGGAGGAAAGTGTGCTGGATAAGTTTGTCACCTTGAGTTATTTGTAAAATAATAAAGGTGGGATGAAATAAATAAATAAGGCACTGCTACCACCAGACTTGGCCCGTCTTGTACGTGCAAGAGAAGAGCCCAGGGTTCTTCCAGCCCAGCAGCTAAACCCGCCCCACACAAAGAGAAGAGTCACCCCTGTGGACCCCTCACCCACCTCCTCCTTCATGCCTGTTTCCAGGAGCATCATCACACAGGCCTCAATGGGGACGGCTATTTCTCGGCTGCTACGCTTGAGGTGCTCCTCCAGAGGAGTCCCGAAAGCTGGTTTTTCAGTCCACTTGTCTAGTTAGAGAAGCAGAATTAAAAGTCAGCCACATAACTGGGAAACCACCATCCAGAAAGCGGGGAGGTGGGAATAGATCTGCAGTACTGTCATTAGGTATCATACAAGAAGATCTGAACCGTTTGATGGCAGAGCCCTTTAAATTTTCTCCCCAGGAAGAACCAGAAGTCAAGTCTGCAGCCTGGGAGCGATCAACCCAGAAGTACACAGGCTGAGGTGGCTGGATTCTCTGGGGCTCTCAGCTCTCAAAGAGTTGGCTGCTATGCAGGGCTGGGCTTTTCCAACACAACTGCTTGGGTGAGTGCCAAAATGCCACCACAACCACCATGCTTAGGGAGCAAAATCAAATGACAGATAAATCAACCCAGGGAGATTTTTTGCAGTTCTTCAGAAATATTCATTCACACCCACGTAACACAGTTGCTAGAAAACATGTGATTTGGGACCAGGAACTAAACAAGATAGTGATGTTGGCTGCAACGATTGAGGCATGCTGTCAATTATCAGGGAATTTAAGTAAGCAGTAAACCTTCCACAGTTTTTCTTGCTAGGGTTCCCAGTCCTTGAGGTCTTTGTGGCAAGGGATGCTAAAAGCAGGTTGGGTTGCAACAGGGGTGAGAGCAGGTAGCTAAGGCAGGAAGATCCACCTCTTGTTGAATTACGTGGCCAGGGGTGAGCTGTCCTTGAAATGAAAGGAGATTTCTCGGTGATCAGAGTTTCCTCCCAGGAAAAGAGATGGTGACAATTCTGTCCAATCAGGAATAGCAATAGCACTTAGACTTATATACCACTCCATAATGCTTCACAGCATTCTCTGAGTGGTTTACAGTGTCAGCATGTTGCCCCCAATAACCTGGATCCTCATATTACCGACCTTGGAAGGATGGTAGGCTGAGTCAACTTTGAGATGGTCAAGATCGAACTCCTGGCAGTGGGCATAATCTGCCTGCAATACTGCATTCTAACCACTGAGCCACCAGCTTTTTCCATTGCAATATTGTAATCCAACTGCTGGCAATCCAGCCACCCCCAATTATGGATGATCTCAAATTTGCTGGTCTTTCCCAAGGCTCTAAAGTCTGGGTCTTCTTCTGAGGCTCTGGGTTAGGGGTATTTGTCTGTCTGTGTGTGTGTGTGTGTGTGTGTGTGTGTGTGTGCCCGTGCCTGCCCATTTGGACTACTTTTGACTGGAGCTGATGAACATTCCCAGGATGCAATTAAAAAAAAAAATCAATCATGCTGATTGGGCAGCTATACACAGAGTGAACAAACAAACAAACAAACAAACAAACAAACAAACATTCTTTCTCAATTAAACAATCTGGAGAGTGACATGAGTTTTGACAAATGGCCCACACAAATAATTTTAATTCCTTCCAGTCTGCTAAGTACATTTAACACCATTTCAATTCTCTTCTATTCCAAATCAAAAGATTAAGATGGAGGAGCCTGAGCAGATTGTTAGTTATTCAGGAAGAACTTAGAAAGGAGAAGTCTGAAAGCTCTCCGGGACATGTGATGCTTCCCCAAAGCCGTTTTGTCCCTTGCAGACGAAAAGGGGGAATACCTGATGGCCCACTCCGAAGCTGGGTTGGAAGGTGCCACAGTGGCCGTCTGGCTCCATGCAGCACCGAATTAAACCTTCCCAGTAGGCTGGGATGGAACAGATTGGATGGTTTGAGAGAAACTAGACCCTGAAATAGTGCTTTCTGCAAAGCTGTGCTTGTATCACAACCTTCAGCATTGCTGTCCAATGAAGGTCAAAAAACCAGTGCTCTTCTAATGTTGCTGAACTACAAAGGCCAGCATCCCCAACTGTAAGGTCAGAGGGTGGGAGTTGTTCCTTGGTAGTATCAAAAGGACCACAAAGTCCATCCCTGGAAGACAGAACCTGCCACTGTCTAGGGTAACTTCCCTCCCTCATTACGCTGCTTCTCATAATGAATTTATGAAACTTACGGCCTTCATCAGTGGCTTGCAAAGGAGTGTTTCAGTTTTTTTAAGATTTAGAATATTAGCAGTAGACATGTCGTTTCAGGGCTAATTAGCCACAGCCATGACTAATTTACCTTGAGAAACTAAATACTATATATTTTACGTGATTTCATATTTGTTGCCATTTTTATTGTTAGCTGCCTTTAGCATATTTTACATGATGACGAAGTTGCTTCTCAGAGTGAGTTGGGTGGCATATAAATTTTAAAAACAAACAAACAATGCAGACAGCAAAACGATTCAGCCTTCTTAGGACAACGTAGCTCAGGTAACCAGATGCTTATTGGGATACCTGTGGGATTCCTCTATCACTGAAAGGCCTTTTCAAGGTCGAACAGTCCCTCCTCCTCTTCCCTGCAGGATCTGCTAAATTGTTCTGGAGGCTGGTCACTGGGAGGTCTCAAGGGCGCCTCCTTCCCAGCAGCCGTATTTGAAGAAGGCTATTTTGCCTGTGCATTCATGCACAATCTTTAAGGGCAGGGCTCCGCACAAAAACTTTTGCAGGCAGGAGGCTACGATCCAACATCTCTGGGAAGAGATGCTGATCAGAGCAGACTTTGCCAAGAACTTCACATATTCCCAAACAAGGTGATTGAGGAAAAGCGCCAGGTACTGGGAGAGGGACAATGGCTCCACAACTGGCCAAGGAGTGGGCTGTCATGCCTCACCTGTCCCTGGAGGAGCTTCAGACAAGTTCCTAGGGATTTGTTAGTGGATTAAGAGGGAATTGGGAGAGTTTCAGGGATGCAACTGCAAAAGGGAAGGGATAATTTGGGAAGATTAAGCACCATTAAGAAAACTCCCGTGTTTTCATTCAAGAAGGACAGCATGCGGAAAGGGGGCGAAGTAAATTGGGAAGAGGAGGTGGAGGAGGAGGAGGAGGAGGAAGAAGAGTGCAGAGATGGCACAGGCAAAGCAGGAGGCAGAGCATGGAGTTACTTTACCTTGATGGGCCTGGATTTCAGGGAGCACCTTTTCTAAGACTGCTAATGCTTTTCTATGGTAATCTGCTTGGGCTTCTAATAACTGAGAACAAAACCCATATTTTAAAACAAAAGTTAGCACCGAATGAACAGAACAGCACACAGACAGAAGGATTAAGCAGGTAAAATGCATGTCCCAGAACAAGGTATGCTACCTGGGGAGCAGTTACTCACCGAGACAAAGTGTCTTGCATAGTCGCCTTCTTTGGAAATGAAGTTATACATATCTGCAGCAAGTTGATCCTGGAGATTTTGGGAAGGGGTGTAGAAAAAAGAAGATGCAAGTTAGCAACACAAGACAACTCACAACTCAGATGAAACAAACAGAAGGTTAAAAAGTTATGACATTTGTGTAGTTACTTACCAAGCACATCTAAATTATATTAAAGTAACCAAAATATCTTTACAGTCCCCAAGGCAGGTCACCCGTAATGTTTGGAAATTGAAAGTTGAAAAATCTGACATGCCCTACCACTGCCTCACTCAGCAGCCTCTGGGATAGGCACGGAAATTGGGTTGAGTAAATTGAACAGGCAGACAGATCCTGAACCAGCCCTCCAGGACAATGAAGTTAGGACATGAAAAGGGAGCCAAAGCAGGGGTGAAATCCAGCAGGTCCTGACAGGTTCTGAAGAACCGGTAGCGGAAATTTTGAGCAGTTCAGAGAACTGGCAAATACCACCTCTGGCTGGCCTCAGGGTAGAGTGGGAATGGAGATTTTGCAATATCCTTCCCCCAGAAGTAGAGAGGGAATTGGGATTTTGCAGTATCCTTCCCCTGCCACGCTCACAAAGCCACGCCCACAAACCCAAACTACGCCCACAAAGCCATGCCCACAGAACTGGTAGTAAAAAAAGTTTTTAATTTCACCAGAGTCAAATCACAACCCCATTGGATCCTTTTGTATTCTTTGTGAAAATGACCACATCCTGCCTAAGGATGAGGAAAAGGTCCAGGAATCAATGGCCTTACCTAAACTTTCCTTTCAGAAAAAACGAATTCGTATCTTGCATCATTGCTTCATGTGCCTATTTTAAAATGTGTATAATCACAGTCCATTGCCTCCAATACAATTAATTCAGAAAAACTGATTCAAACTTTCTACCATTTTTACACAATCCAAATAATTTGTGCAAGAAGTATAAACAAAGCTACACACTATACTTTATTAAAAATCAGATAAAGGTAAGCATGCAGTGATGCTTAAATGTTGGTGAACCCCTTTGAATTTTCAATATTTCTGCAATATAAAACAGGGATGTTGATGGGCTTCCTTGCACAAACTGCCCATTTCAGGCCCTCCCTCAGCATTTCTATAAGATGATGATTGAGACCTTGATTCGGCCATTCCAAAACATTGACTTTCTTCTGCTTTAACAATTCTTTGGTCATATCAATTGGGTGTTTTGAATCATTGTCATGTTACATGATCAACTTTCTCTTGAGCTTCAAATCACAGTTCTATGTCTGTCTCTGATCTCTGACTGTCATCCTCTTGGTGACCTTTCCCCTGGAAACCAAGGACAGGACCTTCTGCCCTGGACGCTTTTACTAGGGAGTCCCAAAGGTTCTTTTTCCCAAAGACAACTGAACTTTCTTGGGGGTTTTTTTCCCTTTGAAAATGTTTCCAAGAAGCTTCTTCATTTCTAAGTTTCAGTTCCTTTGAAGTTTCAGCTCCTTTGAAATGTTTTCAAAAGAAAAAAACCTCAAGATAGTCCAGTTGCTTTTTGGAAAAAATGCCTTTGGGACAACCATGACTTGGATGATTGAGAATCTCCATTTTACTAGGCAGGGAAATGTAAAACTTCTCCAAGCATCCATCAATTCCTCATCTGAGATTGGAGCAAGAATTCACTTAAGAACACACCTTGCATTGCTCTACTTTATTTCCAGCTTCATCCATCTCCTCCTTGAGGGAATCTATCTTAGATGGGAGCCCTTGGAAGTTAGTAGCTGAGGTTTTGTGGGCCTGGTTCCACCTGTGTAAGAGAAAGCAAACATCCAGAAAGAATTCCAGGGGAGAAAACGCTCATGAAGGATGAGTGGTCTTCCTGCCCAAGTCCTGTTCTTCCATAGTGAATCTTCGTTCTCCATGAAAAGGCATCTTTTGTAGGGCAGGATCTTCAAATGAAACTACTTATGAAGAGGCAAGCAGGAACTGAAGAAATAGAGTTCATGAGCTGAATATAACCTCGAGACAGAACTTGTGGGGAAGATGTCTGGTCTGTAATTCCAACTAACATGCCACGCCAACTGCATGCCAGATAGATATGGGACCTAGAAATCCACCCTATTCCTGATGTACATGGGCTCCTATTCAAAGCATGACAACATTATTGAAAGTAGAGGATCCATTCTATTGCATTCTGGCACAGAGATGGTGTGGCTGATGGGTGAGGGCTTGTGGGAACTGGAATTCAGTAGCCACTTGGCTACTCGAGCAGAAAGTTGTCTTCTGTGCCAGATTACTATGTTATGGGAGAGTTAATGTTGTCCTACGAACAACAAATCCATCCCACTGGCACACCTTCTTTTACTCATTGCACAAGCATGCCTATAGGTACATTGACTTTGGATGAGAGCTGATAATCTCCAGGGCAGCTGAGCTAAGTGAGGAGACACATCAGACTCTCTCTCATCCCAAGGTATTGAGTGGATGACAAAATCTGGAAGGCTGGATGGGCCTGAAGATCAAGTGTAGTACCGATAAATGAGAATATTTATAGCTCACGGTTGAAATGAGGGGTCCTTGGTGTTCTCTGGGCTTGGTTGCTTTCTTGCAGATGTTTCATTACCCAAATTAGGCCCACTGATGATGTTACCTAGTTTGGGTAATGAACAGGCTGGATAAAAATCCATGATTTTTTTTTTTAAAAATTAAAAAATGGATTTTTTAAAATTTAAATCAGATTTTTTTTTATTTTTATGAAATTTATTTTAATAAAATGCTTTTGGAGTAAAAATCTATTTAAAGAGAGTTTTCTATTTAAGATACATTAATAATTTAATTTATTCAGCATGAAATGGAGCTTAGTTAAGTAGCAGGAGGCTGTATATTCTGCAATGTTAGGACTGTCGGTGAGTCAACAGCAGGTCAGACAAGGAGCTGCTGCGGGACAGAGATGAGAAGTTGCCCTTTAAAAATTGTGATTTAAATCGAGTTGATTTAAATCAAGCCTTTTTACTAGTGATTTAAATCAAATCCACCCTGGTAATAAAAAATCTGCAAAAAAACCCAGCCAAGCTCAGAGAGCACCAAGGACTCCTCAGGTCAACTCTGGAGCAGATGTGCTTGCAAGGAAGGTGGACTGATACTTCCTGGGCATAAAAAAGGAACAGGAGAGTTGTACTTTACCGAGCTCTTGCAGAATCCCAGTCTAGGACAAGTTTAGCAAGCTGCTTCCTCTGTTTCTGAATATTGGGGATTTCCGTCTGCAAGCAGAGACAACAGGAAACCAACATTTGACACTAACTATACAACCATTATATTTATCCA
>JANHFM010005133.1:45097-58319 GCA_032468115.1 Grayia smithii | reverse complement strand
ACTTCAGAGGATAATTAGAACTGCAGAAAAAACAAATACTACCAACCTGCCTTCCATTGAGGACCTGTATACTGCACTAGTCAAAAAGAGGGCTGTAAAAATATTTACAGACCCCTCGCATCATGGACATAAACTGTTTCAACTGCTACCCTCAAAATGACGCTATAGAGCACTGCACACCAAGACAACTAGACACAAGAACAGATTTTTCCTGAACGCCATCACTCTGCTAAACAAATAGTTCCTTCAACACTGTCAAACTAGTTACTAAGTCTGCATTATTATTAATCTTCTCATTGCTTCTATCAACCATCTCTTCCAACTTATGACTATATAACTGTAACCTTGTTGCTGGTATCCTTAAGATTTATATGATTTCCTAATATGATTCAATTGCCTATTTGTTCCCTATGACTATCATTAAGTGTTGTACCTTATGATTCGTGATGAACGTATCTTTTCTTTTATGTATACCAAGAGCATATGCACCAAGACAAATTCCTTATGTGTCCAATCACAGTTGGCCAATAAATAATTCTATTCTATTCTATAATCTATTTGTGTTTCATTTTTATTTGATGGACAGATAATCTGGTGTTTTTCTGTACAATTCTGATGCAAAATAAAATTCATACTTCCTTCACTTGATGGCATCCATGTCCTGACATACTGTAGTAAAGACTCCCATAGCCATTTTTTTTGTCCATAGAAGTTTGTTCATTTTGGCACACTTGGATTGAACATCAATGTTCTTCCTAGTATTATCTCATGAATTCCATTTTTACCCATTTTATACCAGTTTTTCTGATGATGGAAACATGAACATTGACTTTACCTAAGGCTAAAGAGGCTCTCAGATTCTGGAAATTGCCACCTAGTTCTTTATGACTTCTTAGACAATTTGATGCTACATTCTTTGATGTTGATAAATCAGCCCCTCTTGGAAAAATGTAATATTTCTCAAATCTTATTCCTTTCAAAACAGTATCTTTGACTAGGAACAGGGTAAAGTTCCAGAGTTTTAAAGAAGTGTTTGTAATATTTTCCAGACTGATAGGACTCAGTATCTTTGGTATAGAGATCTTTAGAAATCTCTAGTCATAATGTGTTCTTTGGTATAGAGATATGTGTTCTTTGATATAGATATCTTTAGAAACCTCTAGTTATAATGTGTTCTTAGAAACTGTGTGGTAAGACCTTCACTGTGAAAATGGAAAACAAAGTTTGAGATACAGGTAGTCCTTGACTTAGGGCTATTTATTTAACAACCATTCAAAGTTACAATGACCTCATAAAAATGATTTATGACCTGTCCTTGAAGTTATAACAGTCACACTACCCCTACGGTCATCTGATTGCAATTCAGGTGCTTGGCAACTGGCTCACATTTACCAACTGTTGCAGCATCCCATTGTCATGTGATCATAATCTGTGACTTTCCCAGCTGGTTTCTGACAAACAACATCAATTGGGGAAGTTGGATTTGCTTAATGACTGCATGAATTATTTAACTACCATGTGATTCACTTAATTATTACTGTAAAAATGGTTGTAAAATCAGGTCTGGTCATGTGATAACTCATTTAACAATTGCACTGCTTAGCAACTCAAATTCCTATCCCAACTGTGATTGTAAATTGAGGACTACTTAGATTTATGTATGACGGACTGGTCCAAATAAGCCCTTATTGATTAATGAAGTATTTAGACAACTAGTCCCCTTTAATTCAATTAATCAAGGATTTTAATAGACTATCAGTTTAAAATATTATTATGAGTTTCTATCCTTTGTGTGTTTCACAATCAATTACCAATCAAGTCAGTAAGATTCATGGGCTGTTAATCTTCTCTAGAACTTAACATTTTTCTAAGCAATGTACACTTTTTGTATGCATGTATATGTGCATACATGCATGCATACATGCGTTAATTTCAGGAATTGGGTCCTGAAAAAGGCCAATTTTCTCTCATATTACCTTGACCATCTATGATCCTTCTCAAAAATTTTCTTGTCCCTCTGCTTCTGAAATTCTAGGTTCAGGTGCTGACATTCCAATTATAGAACATTGTTCATATCCTTTGTTGAGATGATATTGATAATAAGTGATGTCCATCTTTCTTTTTACTCCCCTAATAATATTTGGAGTCAGCCTCAGGTGCCAGATTTGGAAACTGCTATAGTTGTGCTGTAATGATTACTCAGTGGAAAGTATCCCCAGAAGACTTGCTGTCCTCAAGTTTGTTGAAGAACATGGCGGATTTTAAACGTAGCATTGGAGCGGGTCATCATTTTATCCTTTACTTTAGATAGAAAAATATTTTAGCCCTGCATTGATTGTATTTATTATCTCTCAACTGGCTTGTTGTTACTTACTTGGTCCTGCTGGTTTTTTTTTTTAATATATGTTTTATTGGCGCATTTTTTCATTAAAAACAAAAAAAAATCCATGTTTATCTGAACAGTTGTCTGGGCATAATTAATTTTAAGTAAAGGTACAACAATAACCATAATCATACTAGTAATGTTAATAAACGTATCAATATTAATCATAAAATACTAAAACAATTAGTTTATCCATCCTGCAATATTTTTAATACAGATTTTTATTATCTCTTTGAATTCTTTTAAAATTCCTGCTGTTTTTGAGTTATAATTTTGCTGATGCTTATTTATTTTTTCACTTAACATTGTACTCAAATATTGATGTAGAAATGCCATCGATGAATAAATAATGAACAGCACATATAAAGTTTATAGGCATACAGTATATACAGTATAGTATATACAGAAGAGGTCCCTAGCATTTTAAGAACCCCAAAATTGGTGACCCTTCTAAATTTCAGAAATAGTTGTGAAGTTTCTCAGAGCAGGTCATACAACACTATGAAGAATGATCAATCTTCATTTTACAAGTTACATCTTTATACTACATTTCTCAACATGACATAAGTCAGCATCTCCCCTTTATATTCCCTGTATTAAAACAGCAGCCCTTATGTTTGAAAGCTCTGGAAAAAAAATTAAGACACCTGACACAAGAAAACTTGATACATTTCTTATCTCATACTGAAAGGACTAGGTCAGACCCTGTCTCATGTTGTGATTTCATTGATGTGGTATTTGATTACATCCAAAAGGAAATTTGGGATATTATAGCCAATATGAGATAAAGCTTCAGAAAATAATTGAAAAGATTATGGTTATTTTCTTAGTTTCAAAGAACACATTAGAGGAGATACCTTTGTTAGCTCTTACCTTATTAATTTATACAGCAATACAGAAGGTTCTTAGCTGGATAAGAAAATAAAGTAAATACTTATGAAAATCCTAGCTATTAATCTCTCTCTCACAGTCTGTAGAAAGGGATAAGTATATTCTGCCCCCCAGTCAGTGTCTGGAAGATAAGGGTAATAATTACAAATCCCCAGTTTTCATGATGGTGAAAAGAGCATCTGTATCATTTAAGCATGCAGTTTTTTTAAAAAAATATAGTTTTTGATCTTATGAATATCCAATAAGATTATTAAAAAAATTGACTACAATGTCCTAGAAGAAAGTCAGCTATTTTTAATCTTCCTTCTCACTGAGTAGGTTGAACAAGTTTGCTTGCCTCATTAGAGACTTTCTGTCATATTGACACTAGGATGAGTTTTTTCTACTTCTGTTCCTTTGATAAGGAATAAATCTCCAAAATATCCATGGGAGCTGGCTCTTTGAATTAGAAGTTGACTAAAATTTGTTCCAAAACTTTGGAAAACTTCAGGTGCTGGTTTCTGAAACCACCCATAGTGCTGTTTGAGCTTGGTTGTTTGGTTGCAGACACAGTGATGATGCTACCTAGTTAGGCAATGAAATGTCTCCCAGCAAGCAATCAAGCTCAAAGAGCACCAAAAATCTAGAGATTGCATCTGTACCTGATCATTGGGAAAATGTTATTGTTCCCCTACAGAAAGGGAAAGGCAGCAAGAGTAATGCAAAAACTACAGGGAGATTAATTTGTTAGGGAAATTAGTAGAGCTCATACCACAAGAGTATAAGATATGCAAGAACAATACTTGGGAAGAGCATGTGGCTTTATGGAGGCTGGATGTACAGACAACACATTTGAAAAATGTATGAAGGATTTTGAATATTTGTTAACTAAATTCACTAGGCTTGAATTAATGAAAGTTTTATGTAAATATGTTATTTATTTATCAAATTTCTATCTTCCTATCTCACCTAAGTGATTCTGGGTGATTTACAAACAACATCAGAAAATTATATAAAAACTTGACTAAAATATGAAGTGGAAGGTGAGTTGCTGAATGCAATAAGATCAGTCTACAAAAATTGAAATAAAGAATGGGTGATGCCCTTTTGTTAACTGAGAATCTGAATGATTTTCAGCAAATGGTAGAAAAATTGTACAATGCAACAAATAATGACTAATACGTCAACAGGAAAAAACTAGAAGTAGATTTTTTTGAAAGATGGAAAAGTAGAATAAGAAATTGTGAGATGTGCAAATGCTCTGATGTAGTCTAAGTTTTATATAAAAGAGCAAAAACTGTTCTTTCAGACAAGCTAGTAAATTTGGCCAGACACACTTTACCTATACAAAGTTTTTATTAACATAGGAAAATATAAATAAATGAGTCTGGTCCATTTGTACAGTATACGTTTTTCTAGTTCATTTGCTGTATAGTTTTCTCTTTGACAAATCAGATCCTCTTTTAAACCTTCACCAAAAGCTTCTGTGTGACAGTGTTCTGCTTAGAACTATTTGGCTCAGAGTTCAGAATTCTCTCTTTTGCTAATATGTGCATAAAAGTTTTTGTCAGTCCAAGATTTCCTTTGCAGGGTCTAGGCTCGGGGGAGTGTGACAGATTGGATGGTGGTAGTGCCAGCAACCCTGAAAGAGCTGCAGGAGAGCCTTCAGTCAAGGGGCTCTTATAACTGATATTCTTCCAGAAAAAGAAAGAAATCCTCAGCACAGAATATTGAATGTCAGAGAGAAGACTGTTACATGGAGTTTTTTTTAAAAAAACCATGAGCAGTGCATGCAATCATTTGGCCCCCATGTGCAATTTGGCATATTTCAAACAAGGTAAGTTTTGCTAGCACAGGGGAATCAAGTTCTTCAAGATGAGAGTGTTGTGATTAAAAGTCTCTATTACTTTTGTACATCCTGAAACATCACAGCATGCACAAAAGGTGTGGTGCTTCCTTTGTGGTGCTTCATTCACTTTCCTGCACATTTTGACCCAACTTTCCATAAACATTGCTTTTGCTAGTTTAGTAAGGCCTACCTGGAAAATGCTGTTCTAGTTGTCTAATATTACAAGAGGATTATGGTGGCTAAGGAAACAGAAGCTATGACTTTGATAGGGATAATTTTCATGGCAATTTTAAGTCGCATTTTTTTACTTTTGTGAATTCCTGAATCCTAATGAGCTGACAGCATTAGGGTGAGAAAGCATTGTTTACATTTTGTAAATGGAAAATCTGTTTAAATGAATAATGTCTTTCAGAGCTGACTTGCTTATGAAGTATAGAACATTTTAGTTCCATACTTCTGGAGAGGTGGTGACAGAATTAGTTCAAGAAATGTTTCTCTTATATTATGTCATATATATCCTCAATAAAAGTGTGCATGTTTGTAGGCTCAAATGTATAGCACTTTTAGAGCAGCAATTTGTGTCGTCTATTTGATGGCTTTACCTGATAAATTCCCTTTCATCATCTCTCTACAAATATTTTTCTGTAAAAGAGCTGTACTTGCATTGGCAACTAGATTTATATAAGCTCATGATGTGTTATTGCTTTCTCAGATTTCTTTAAAAAGTCAATTTTTGAAATGTCTTATTCAAATGCACACATGCTGAAGAATCAACATATTATAGACTAATGCTTCATTGAAATTTGCAGAAATTCAAAACCTACAATTCCTACTATTCAATGAAAGTTAAAATAGTGAATAAAATATCCAGTGTAACTCTTTGGATGTATAAAATACATCTGAGTTTCTGCTAACAGATTTGTTGAGTCTCCACTCTCCATGGACACTTTTCTTAGTGAAAAAATTAACTTGGGAATGGGTTGAATCCCAAAATTTGATTTGAGTTACTAATACAGTGCATATTTTGTGAGGAAAAAGGCTCAATGAAAAAGCCACATGATTTATGAGAAGATTGGAGCTATTAGAAAACAATATGTTTCTTTTAGACCAACCCAAAATTCTGGATGAGAGCACAGATGTACTCTATAATTAATCCATTAAGAACAGCAGGGAATTCTCTAAGGAAAGAGGTAAGTGAGTTGCATTTGATGAAAGAGACACTTAAAGGAATTTAAAGAACTCCCAAGCATTTGTGTATGTATGCAGGAGTATGTGGGAAACATTCAATAAGCAATGTATTAAAGAAAAAAATGTGGGTGGGAAGAGGGAATTGGCCTTTTATCCTATCAAACCACGTAACATAAACTTTGCTTTGCCTTCAGATTTTGCCTTTGCTTGTCTGTCTCCATTTATGATATACATACTGAAACATAAAGTATACTATAGCTTTTCTACAAAGTTTTACCATGTTAGTTCTTTAGGATTATAATCTTCAGTGCATGCAACACTGAACCACCCAAGACTACCACTCCCCTTTGGTTTCTTCAATGATTATATAGGCATTTTTCCTCAAGACAGCTTTAATCAAGTTTTAATCATATAGTAACAGCAAATGAGAGGCATACCCACATCTTTCAATAGGATCATATTCTGCTTAAAGGAAGTGATTCGCATTTCATAAGATCACCAAGTTGAGATTTCAACATTTTTATAGGTTATTCTCCTTTACGAATAAGTGAAATGACATTTGATGCAAATTCACACTATTTTTACAATTGGGTAGGTAGGCCCGAACCATCTGTGAGATTATATCATGGTTGCCCCAATGTTAACATAATAAGTGGAGGAGATTGTTTTACATTCACTGAAGTCATCTTCAGTGGACTCTGTCATTGATACAGGCATACCTGGATTTACATTTAGACTGCTTTTCAAGTTATATTTATGCTCTGCAGTGATGTCTGTCAAATACTCTTCAGAAGCACTCAAAATTATGCCATCTGAGAGATGGCCCCATCAGCACCTCTTCTGTCTTCAGGCAGTATTTTGTTTATATGTGCTGAGAAAAAAGTATAGACAGGTCTTACTGACAGGATAATGGTATAATATACATAGAATATAAAGGTGTATGTTTATTGCTGAACTTGCATTTCAGTGTTTCCTAGACTAAATTTGGTATTTTTGATGCTGCTCCTTCCCACCATAGCTTGACTTCTTTTTCATTATCAACTTTTTAAAGTCTGCCATACTGAGCTCTTTTCCTCTGATAAATAGATGACATTCAATGGAATATTATTCAGAACAGTCACAGAAATATGACTAATGAACACTATGGTCCTTGCCATGAAATATAAACAATGAATCAGAAAAGACAAAAAGGCTGAGGATTTTAACCTGCAGCAGGTTATGTAGATTGATTTCTTTGAACTACTGTAGCCAAATCTTCTGCTCTACACAGAGCAGAACAAAATAATTATTCTATCTGATTAATGTCTGTGAACTTTCTGTAAAGTGTATCAGGTTCTGAATAAGACATTCAGATTCTGCACAGCCTAGACTTGTTCTGGATGTAAAGTCTAACAATATCAATACATTTCATGTACAACTACAATATTGAGGTGAATCATCATACAGGGCATTATTCAAGCACAAATGGTTTAGAAACTCATACAGGATAGTTGATGTTTTTGAAATCTGGACTGTGTTTAAATAAAACCTTCAGAAACTTAGTTCTTGCTTTGATATCAATACCAACTGAGCAGCATAAACAAACATAAAACACACAGGCTGGATCAGATTAAAGCCCTGGGAATTTAATGTTTTTTGTCACACAGTGGCCATCACTTGTCTCCTGGAAACTCACATGAAACTCACAAAGGAGGTATAGTAAATTCCATTTCCTAGGGAGCCACAATAGGCTAATTACATGTGAGAAGTAATACTACCGTAAATTCCGGCGTATAAGACGACTTTTTAACCCATTAAAATCTTCAGATAAGTGGGGGGCGTCTTATACGCCGGGTACTGACCTTGCAAGATGCATGGCTGGCAAACTCTTTATTTTAACTGGAAAAGTTGGGGGTCGTCTTATACACCCAGTCATCTTATACGCCGGAATATACGGTATTTAAAATGCATCCATAAGAATGCAGAATGAATAATGCAGCCTGAGAAAGTAAAATATGAATTTTCAGATAGGAATCATATTTAACAACAGAACACTTACTTTCACAATGAAATATATCATGGTCAGATTAGGAAATATTTTATATAGCTGTTGTTGTTAACCATAGCACCTGGGTTGAGTTTGACCCTGTGTCCGTAGATGAAGTGGACAGGACTGTGGGTAGGCTGGGCGCCTCCACGTGTTTGCTGGACCCGTGTCCCTCCTGGCTTGTCCCGGCAGCTCGGGAGGTAACCGGAGACTGGATCCAGGCAGTTGTCAATGCTTCTCTGAGAGAGGGGGTCTTCCCTGCCTCTCTTAAGGAGGCGGTGGTTCGACCCCTCCTCAAGAAGCCTGCTCTGGATCCAGTCTCGCTTAATAACTATTGGCCCATCTCCAACCTTCGCTTTATAGCGAAGGTTGTTGAATCTGTGGTGGCGCAGCAGCTCACACAATTCCTGGAGGAAACGGATTATCTAGACCCGTACCAATTGCGGTTCCGGTGTGGGCACAGCATGGAAATGGCATTGGTCGCCCTGGTGAATGATCTCTGGCGGGCCCGGGATGGAGGTTGCTCCTCCATTCTGGTCCTACTTGAACTCCCACAGGGCTGGCCTCCTCAAGGTGCCATCAGCCAGACAATGTCAGCTGACAATGCCCAGGGGTAGGGCATTCTCTGTGGGCGCACCAACCCTCTGGAATGGGTTACCCACCGAGCTCCGGACGGCTCCCGACCTACGCTCCTTCCACCGCGGCCTGAAGACGTGGCTGTTTCAACAAATCGGCTGAATCTGATCATGGGCTTTTTAACATTTAATATTTTTAAATTCTTAATTGGTTTTAATTTGGGATTTTAATTTTGTTATTGTGTGTTTTAATCTTTGTTAGCCGCCCTGAGTCCTTCGGGAGAAGGGCGGCATATAAATTTTGAAAAATAAATAAATAAATAAATAAATAAATAAAAAATAATAGAGAAATGCATTTTAAGATATAAAGTAAATTTATATGGCCATATGCAGCAGTTAATTTTGTGTACAAATTCCATAATTTATCTATGAATAAAATACACAAACCTGAAAGCATTTGTACTTATTCCCCTTTTTAAAGAAACACTTAAGAATTGGTGCCTACAGAGTGCTCAGAGATATTTTTATTAATAAAGCAGAATACTGGTTCTTTTGTTTCACCTTCCAATTTATTTTTATTTAACATTTTTATTTTGTTTTATTTAACAAGCGCATGCATGAAGAGAACCGATAGTAACACCGGTTAGAACCTACCACTGGCTTTTACCGTCCTCTCTAAACTGTTTACATAATCAGCATATTGCCCCCAACAATCTGGGTCCTCATTTTACCTACCTCAGAAGGATGGAAGGCTGAGTCAACCTTGAGTTGGTGAGATTTGAGCTGCTGAACTGCAGCTAGCAGTCAGCTGAAGTAGCCTGCAGTACTACACTCTAACCACTGCACCACCTCGGCTCTATTAGACTCCTGATTGGAGGGTTTGGAGTATTTGAAAAAGTGAATTCTGCCCACTTCCCAGTTAAGAATGGACAATGTTGGAACCTTAAATGAGGAGCTTACCATTGATAGTTTAGGATGGTTGATGGTGTTTTTCCCCCTATTGCAGGGGATTTAGAGCAGCCTGGAGTATATAGCCTTGACTATAGCCTTGACCCAGTTAACTGAGGGCCCAAAGCACATGACATGGTAATTTGGTTCTTGGCTTGGCGGCAGATTAATGTTAATCTGATGGAGATTCTAGTCACCATTGGAATAATGAAGTTACCAGGGCACTTGACCAGACTGCATTGGAACACAGTATATCCTCTTATAGATCTGGTACAGCCTCTTGATTTACTGAGAAGCTAAAGGAGACCCAGTACTCAAGGTGTGTCATGGAAGAAGACTTAAAACTCACAGGGCAACTAGCGAGGGCTCATTTTCAAGCCTATTCAGTGTTGGTTCAAATGACAAAAAGGATGCAATTTGCTACTCTGATTGCATTCTCTGGGTGCTGCTCTTGGATTCTTTAAGGCAAGTGGTTGTTTTTAGGAAAAGATGAATGCTAAGAACTTCTGAAGGGCAGCTGTGAAAAATTTTCTCAGCATTTGGCAATATATTTGCTCAGATTTGAACTCCAGCTGATCAGTGCCAATAAAGACTAGTGTGCCTTGCAAAGTGATCTGTGAGTCCTGTGGAAGTAGACAGGGGTCTTTGTAGTGTAACCTCTGCCACTTCCTGCTTGGATCTCTGCCACAAACGCCTGAGTAAAGCCTCCTGTGTGGTAGTAGGAAGCTGGATTTGAGCAGTAGTCAATGCTTCTTTGTAAAAAGGATGTTTATGGAGATTCTCAATCATTCAGGTCATGGTTGTCCCAATGGTGCTTTTTCCGAAAGGCAACTGGACTTTCTTGGTTTTTTTTCTTTGAAAACATTTCACATCTCATCCAAGAAACTTCAAGGATAAGAAGTAAAATGTTTTCAAAGAAAAAACCAAGAGCGTCCAGTTGCCTTTTGGAAAAAGCATCTTTGGGATTGTAAAATGGATATTTGTTTTCTCAGAAAGAGTTTCTGATGCATCCATTGCGCAGTCTGGTTTGAATAATTTTAGGCATATCCCTAGGTAAGAAAATATTGTAGAGGGGATGGTTCTGCAACTCCAGAAGTACCAGAGGAATTGAATTATTTGGACCTTTGGCAGATTTCAAGCCTTGGTATTGCATTTAAATTGTATTTGTGGATAACCTTTGGAGAGGACCTTCTTGGTCCTATTTGATCTCTGTGTCTTTTGATCACATATCCTTCTGGACCGTCTCTAAAAGATGGTGGGGAAAGAGAAGTTCTGCAGTAGTTCTTCCTAACGAGTGGTTCAATTCAGAGCAGTAGGAGAAATTTGCCCAGCGATATCTATGCTGGGGAGATCAGGGTTAATCATTAATATACTGATAAGTTATAAATCTTAGCCCTGAAACAAATAGGCAATGTACTAGAAGTGTCTGGAGGCTGTTAACTGATTGGGGAGGCGCATATTCAACTATATCCCCCCCTAGATGAAGTGGCTCTGAGTTGGTGGATTTATAATTCCAGAGAATCTTTGACCCTGAATGGAATTGTGTTCCTGTTTTCAGAAGTGATTGCAGTCTAGGCATGCCTGTAGACTCATAGTTTCTTAATGAGTAGGAGGCAGCTGTGACTAGGACAACTTGTGCATCAATTACATCTTCCACACCAATGCTGGACATTCTTAAATCAGGAAGTCCTGCTCACAGTCAATCATCCTTAATTACCTTCTGTTTTGATTATTGAAATGCACCTTTTGTTGGGCTATACTTGAAGAACATTCATTCAGCTAATACTGTAGCTAATACAGGCTACAGAGGCATGATTGATATATCTCAATATACATAGGTTATTCTGATGCTTCAGGATCTGTGCTGGTTGCCTGTGGATGTGATTCAAGGTCCTGACTGTCATAGTCATTGGAACTCATGCAGCATATAAATTTAAATAATGATAATAATAAGACAAAAATGTCAAATCCTGTCTGGACATCTGACTGAATGTGCAATAAAAGATAACAATAACAATAAGGCTGCCCTACATAGTTTTGGACATGCTCATCCAAGTGAGCATGTCCAAAGCTACTTTCTCCTTTATTCATCTGCTTGTCTGACCAGATTAAATAGGACCAGCTCCCTCCTTATGATCCTGCCTCCTAGAATTTTTGATTGCTTCCTCCACAATGCTCCCTTCCTGTGGATATTCAGTCACCTCCATTCCTTCTACGTCTTATGAAAGCTATCAAAACTTATCTGTTCTGTCTAGCACAGGAACATAGCATGTTATGCCTGAAGGTGGAGTTTGTGAGTACATTTTCTGGTTTTTCATTTTGAGTTTGATATTTTAATATATACTTGGAGTTTTTTTTAATTTTTTCTTTGAGCATACAAATTTATTTTATAATGAAATTGATAGCCACCTAGAGCCTTTGGGATTGGCCGGCATACAAATGAAGCAAATAAAATAAAATAAAGAAATGCTTTTAATGGGACTGGAAATAATGAAGAAATTATTCCACCTCCTCACAGGTTTTGTAATTTTCAGTGTGTATGTCAGATTGACTTCAAAATAGTTTCATACCTCAGCTCATTGAGATCCCAAAGGCCCTGAAGAACACATTGTGGAATTCCCTAACACCTTAAAGGGACCCCAGAGAGTTCATGGATGTTCTCAACAGAATTATTTTTCCTTCACACAGAGCCATTGTGATTGCAAAGCCTGCCTAAGAGATTTAAACATCTTCTCAACACCAATTTTTATATAGCCATCATAATTGAGGGGGAAAAACCTGATGTGACAATCTGAAAATTAAGCAAAAACAAGAAAAGGAAACAGTTAAACCTACATTGTAAGCTTTTGATGGAAGAGTGATATTCTGATAAAAAAAGTAAAGCAATGTTTTGGCTAGATTAAAATAGATTCTTTCAGCTCCATCTTTCTGATATCCTAAAAAAGTTAGAAGTATCATGCCCCTATTTTAGGTAGACTGTAAATTCTTTGCTAATCAGAACCTACTGAAGAAGGATAGAAAGGATATTATCTTGAAAGACAAGGCAGTTATTTTGGAGTCTCCCTTTAAGAAAAAACTACTTACAACTGCAGTTCACATTATTTTTTTCTGATCTGATCTACTATACAGATACCATTGCCATTATGATGTCCAAATAATTATTATCTCATCTCCAGTGAGACATAATATGAATTTTTATAGTGCTGAACATCTATTAACAATCAGCACAAATAAAGACAATGTGTAACCCTCCAGCTTATTTAGAGTGCAGTTCTCACTATCTCTCATTATTAACCATATTGATTGGACGAGAGAGAGAGAGAGAGAGAGAGAGAGAGAGAGAGAGAGAGAGAGAGAGAGAGAGAGAGAGAGAGAGAGAGAGA
>JANHFM010005133.1:7555-30481 GCA_032468115.1 Grayia smithii | reverse complement strand
AGTATCCTTCCCCTGCCACGCCCACCAAGCCACGCCCACAGAACCGGTAGTAACAAAATTTAGATTTCAGCCCTGGGGCACATGGATCAAGATGGGGCTCCTCTTGCCATCTTACCTGATTTCCAGCTCTGTCTCCCTAACCTTAACCAGAGGAAATGTCAGGGACCAGGGAGGGCTTATTTTTGGGAGGGCTTATTTTCAGGGAGGGCTTATTTTCAGGGGAGGGTTTATTTTGGGGTTAAGGCTTATTATCCAGGGAGGTCTTATTTTTGGGGAGACATGGTTTTCCCAAGAGAAGGCAAGCAGTCTGGGGAGATTCCTGTATAATAGGCAGGATATAATAAAGTAATTAGGTTGAATTCCACACATGTGGACATGGCTACTTGTGCCTGACACAGTCAGACATAAAAGATCCGGTTAGGACTGGTTGCCATAGATAAGATTTCCTTCTCAACATAATTTCTTGTAACAATTTTGTGGTTATGTAACACTGCATGTTCTCCCAGGTATTCCAGGAAATGTCACTAGATTTTAAATTGAGAGAAGAGAGTGCTCCATGCACATGTATGCATATCTTTTTAATACAAAAGAGAGCAAGTGAATGTGACAGTGACCTCTAATTTTTCTAATGCATTTAATGAATACTCCCTCCATGGAGTTTTAAAGAAATTATTTCACTCTTTATGACAAACCAAAAGAGCCATGTCTTTTGAAATTCTGACAAATAGGAGAAAGAGAGACAGACGGACAGACAGAAATAATTTGCTTTTCTAAGAATGAGGGAAAAGGTCTATATTATCTAGTAGATAGATAGAAGTTGTATGATGAACTGCTGCTTTTGTACTGTCAAACTGGCCTTTGCTTGTCCAGGCCAGATACTTTTGAAAGCCACCCTTGTTTCCTCCAGAGCCCACGTGAGGCTGTCTTTTCCAGAGCCTGAAGCTCCCTTATGCCAGTTAGGGAAGTCGGCCAATAGCTAAAGCCAGAACCCTGAGCTGTACTGGCTCCTGTTCCATGGGCTCTCAGCTGCTCTAAATTCCAGCAATGATTTTCTTATTACTAGAAATTCCTTCATGCTCATAAGTGTTTGTTTAATGAGAACCAGATTTGGGTCATAAACCTTAACCGTATCAAGCCTTTTTTTGTTGTTAGCTAATGTTTACCTTCCAAGGGAGGACTCTCTCTGTGTCTCAGCTACACTCCCTTCCTGCTCTAACTGCTTTTCTCCCCCTCCCTCTCTCTCTCTCATGCATGGAACCAAAGAAATCAGAAATATGCTAAACTGTATGTGACTTGCAGCTGTAGGGTTTCCCACAATATCTGGGGCTGCCTCAATAAAGTAGCTTATGTGCTTTAACAAACATCAGCTGTTTGTTAAGGTGTAATGAACAAGCTTGAGCCAGAGTGACAACTGCTTTGAGTAATGTCGAAGACAGCATGTAAACTATAGCCTCACTTGTTTTGCGCTCCCATTGACGACAGCCTGACTCCTGTTTCTGCCAGCTTGATTTCAAAGCCCTTTTATTTCCATATTTCAAAGGTCAGGGTTCATAGTGGCAGCCAACAAATGGCTGGGATATCAAGCTGGCAATGGAAGGCTGCTGAGGGTTTCCAGACTTCAGATCCATCATTATCTGTCTGTTAACATTAACATGTTTCTTTCTAGAAATATTATTAAAACTAAGAACTACACTGTTTACACTAAGAGCTGTAAAAATACATCAGCCTGCAATTTTCCAACATGGAAATTAATTTAGCAAACAAACAAGCAAAAAAACCCAACAAGAGGTTGGAAAATTTGTTTCATATTCTTAAATTAAACATGACTTCTCAGTGATACCCAAACTTGGAAAACTGTGGTTTGTTTACACTACTGGGAAAATGAGGTTTCTTTTTACTATTAGAAAATTTGTTTTTACTGTTGGAAAATTGGTTTGCTTGTGCTATGGTTTCAGGAAAAAAATAATTAAAATTCATTATTAGAAACTTTTTTTTCAAGGTATAAATAAAGAGAATGACAGTTTATGGCATATGGAGCTCACATACTTTATTACAATCATTTTTCTGATTTCTTCAGTGGTGAAATCCAAATTTTTTTACTACCGGTTCTGTGGGTGTGGCTTGGTGGGCGTGGTGTGGCTCGATGGGCATGGCTTGGTGGGCATGGCAGGGGAAGGATACTGCAAAATCCCTATTCCCTCCCCATTCCTGGGAGAAGGATATTACAAAACCTCCATTCCCACCCCACTCTGGGGCCAGCCAGAGGTGGTATTTGCCGGTTCTCCAAACTACTTAAAATTTCCGCTACTGATTCTCCAGAACCTGTCAGAACTTGCTGGATTTCACCCCTTGATTTCTTCCTCTAGAACAGGGCTGTCAAACTCCCAGCCCACGGACCAGATGCATCACGCACAGGCCACACCCACCCACCCCAGCATGTTTGACACCCCTGCTCTCGAACACAAAAGTGAAGGAAAAAGAAGTAGGACCTGCAAGCTTCTTATAATATATTTTCATTTTAGGAAATTTGTTTTCCTGTTAATGGTTCATAGGGGTGCAGGATTTACACTCCACACACAATACGAAAGGAAGCAGATTTTCATTCATTGGGCAAAATAATGTGAATTTATAATGGCTTAATTCTTCATTTTAGTATTACAAATTAGGCATATTAATTATTAATTCCTGCCCAACCCTATGGCTCCAACCATTTTTCAAATTGCACTAAACAAAATAAAACTACATTATTTCCAGTGTAACTGGATTTATCTGGAGTTATGATAAACAATTCATTTGTTCTGCACTGATATTCCTTCTGCAAATTATGAAATATATATTGTCTGTAATTTGGTCAAATGTTTAGGCACGGTTTGTTACAATAGGACTCTTATGCCTTTAAGAGCTGCATACCAAGCAGAATTTCACAGGTTGCTCATTACTTGGCATGTGATTTCAATACGGTTCAGAAAATTCATCTGTTGTGACTTGTCTCAGTTATTTACAATTACAGCCCACAAAATAGAAACAAAGATAGTCATAAACTGGGTGATAGAAAATAAGAACTATCAAAGAAGAAAACCATAAGGTTTTCTTAGGATAGGAGAAGGCATTAAAACTATACAAGGAAAAAAGATTACAACCTCTATCAAGACAGTTATCAATGGTAACATCTCTATAAGATAGTCTTAATAATGTTAACTTTTCCTTAGTGTTACTGTATCTAGTCTGAAAAAATCTGGGGAGGGGATGAGAGGGGGGCACAAAAAGGGGGGGAATGGATAATTGTTTATTTATCACTGCTGCCACCTAGTGGTCATATGGATTTTTGCAGCTGTAATCTGAAGGAAATTTTCTCAAATTTCCTCTGAATTAGGGTTAAATTGATTCATATCAGATCTGTTGCTTTCACACTGCTTCCTCTGTGCATACTTTCTGCTCAACAGGAAGCAGCTGTAGTATTTTAACACTTCCCCATTATAGCCAGTGGTTATCATTTATAGATTTTAAATTCCATTTTGTTGTCCTCAGATCTTGAATCTTATATCTGAATTAAACCTTATACCTCTGAATATAAAATGTTGAGTTTGAATAGGAACTTTGGCTGATTTACATACCAGTAACATCCCTTCCCTCCTAGAGATTACAAGCAAGCAAAATGCCCTATAATTTATTTCATGACTCATAATTCAAAGAATTACGGGTAACAGAATCTCAGAAATACAGATAGGAACCATCCAACCCCCTTAAGCTGATCTTTCTTTGAAGCTTTTGAATCTAATTTTCTTAGAATATTTGCATAGCAGGCTAAAAGTTCATTTAATAGATAAGGAATAATAGGAACCCTCCTCCCTTTGCTGCTGGTTAGTTCTTTGCATTTAGAGATACTCACTTTTCTCTCTTAGCACAATCTCTTACCTAGCCCATAGTAAATACTAAAATAGGCCACGCTATTACGGTAAACAGATTATATATCAGATCCAATATAGATTTGTGGTCCTAACAAATAGGATGACTTAACAGAATATTTAAATTAAATTTAAAATATTGAGAGAGTTGGCACTGAAGTCTGGCACAATATAATACAGGTCAAGGCCCTTTGCAAATAATCCAACTACATTACAAGAGTAATCTATATCTTCCCTGAGGAAGAGGGAGGAGGGCAGACAAATGGGTAAGGAAAGAGAGGAAAAAAAGGGAAACAAAGAGAAAAACAGAAGAACCTCATCCCTTGTCTCTGACCCTTACCAATTTTTGCTTTAGACCCAGTCAACAGTGACGTGTGATGTGCACTTTGGTATACCTGTGGAAATACAATCTTTAGTTAAAAAAGGAGAAGGAAAAAGGAAATCCTGTTCTAGGCCAGGCTTTTGAGTTTTCCAAACCCCAAAAGTTCACATTCAGCATATCTCAGAGACATGTAAGCTGTTCTGGTCTAAGACTGTAATAATAAATTGTTGTTGTTGACATGTAGGCTCACATTGCTCAGTAGGGAACCATCTTCAGAAATGTTTGACAGAGCTACTTTAGCTTACACCACCCTTTTCTCTTGAAACCTTTAATATTTGTAGGTCCTGGGATGCATGTCTATTTCTCCTTAATAGGATCCTGACATGATTAGCAAAATTGCAACCCTTTTACAAAACAGCCTAGAAGAACCATTTAAATGTTAAAGAATTAAATAGTGAGTTCATAGTCATTTAAAAATTTATACCCATTTAATGGAAATGTCATAAAGTGAAAGGAATGAGAATGCAACTATAGTCGTAAAGATAAGCTCTATTATCCAGATGAAGTTCCATTCAGCTACAGACATATATGTGTGGTATTCAAAGATGGCAATTTCTCAGAAGCATGATTTAATGAAGGTGGTGGGGTTTTTTTTGCTCTGTGAGATCTCCACTGCCATGCAGTTATAAATGTTTTTACTTTTGGTCCCCAATGCATACCATTCTTTGTTGTTATTATTATGGTTAGTTGCATAGTCAGCCAGATGTTTAGACTACATTTGGCATCTTTATAAACCCAAGGAATATTGTTTAATAGTTTTAAGGGCATCTTGATAAGATGAAAGCTGTTCCAAGTAAAACTGCCTTTTGCAATTGACTGATGGTGTTTTATCAATGCCAATAGTATTCAAGTGGTGCTCCACATCTTTTGGGACTGCATCCAAGGTGCCTTTACTATTATCGTATTTTTCGCTCCATAAGACACATTTTTTTTCTTCCTCAAAGTGGGTGGAAATGTCTGTGCATCTTATGGAGCGAATATGGGCAACAGGCAGTAGCGGTGAATGGCAGCAGCGCTCCCTGCTGCCTGGAGCAGCTGATCGGTGGTATTCTGGGAGGCCGATCCAACTGCCGATCAGGTGCTTGGAGGTGAAGGCTCCAGTGTTCCCTGGCAAAGGCAGCAGACATGGAGGAGGCAGGCTGTTTGCTGTTTGCTGAAAGGACGCTAGCCAGATGAATACCGGATGGATACTGGGAGGCAGAGGCAGGTTTCCCCCCCTTGTTTTCCTCCCCTAAACCTAGGTGCATCTTATGGTCTTATCGAGCAAAATATATGGCAGTTCTTTATTATCATTAGATTTTTATCATGTCTTTAAAATAAAATGACCAACTCAAGACAGCGAACATACTGTATCTCCTGCCTCCAAGTTAACACATAACAATACCCCACAATCACGGGTGCTAATCAGCAGATTCTGACAGGTTCTGGAAAACCGGTAGCGGAAATTTTGAGTAGTTCGGAGAACCAGCAAATACCACCTCTGGCTGGCCAAGCCACACCCACAGAACTGGTAGTAACAAAATTTGAATTCCACCACTGCCCACAATCCTCTGACTAATGATTGTGACTAATCCGAAATCACCTCATGGTATTCATGCCTAAGGAAGGACCCACAGTCCTCTGGTTTCTAGCTCAGCTTCACTACACCAAAGTGACTACTCTTTCTTTCAAGCCTGTTTATGCATGCCGTCTATTTTCTATGTGGTCTAGCATTTAAGAATTCAGAGTGGAGGATGGAGATTGATTCTCTGAAACAGCAATTTGACTTCTGCTTTCTCCGAAGAGAGCAAGCCAGTTGGCAGAGTGATCCATTGCAGGTTCTCCAAACATGAGCTGTTAATTGTCTGCCTGTCTCAGCTTCAGGTACTCTTGTGGACAGAACATTAAGGAGAAAATAGGCAATAAATGACAAGAGCATGAAACATCACAAGCACATTGGTTATTATTTTGATTATTATTTGAGTTAGAGGATATATTAAATATACTTTAGTTACATCTCTCTTACTTCTAAATGTGTGTTTTCCTCCTTTGCTTAATGCCAGCTTTCCTCACAGAACAATTAGCAACATTAGGAGGTGGGATTTTGATCGAGGTCTGGCTGTTATATGGACTGATATATTTTATATATCCTGCTTCTTCACATGTATTTTTATTTATTTATTTTTAAATTTATTTGCAATTCTGAGTGGTTTCATTGCTTTCATTGTTTAGTTATTTACTTAATTCAGTTTAGATGCCTCCTGACTCCAGACCAACTTTGGACAGCTCACAATATAATACGATAAATGATTCTTCCTGACTAATCACCAAACTTTTAAAAATAAAAACAATAAAAACAAACATTCAGTGCATATTCCTCTTTCATATATTGTTTAGTTGTTCCATAAATAATCACAAAAGTAAACAATTCAGTCCAAACAACAAAGGTATGGAGGAAGTACTTGAAACTTCCAGATCTTCCTGATTCAAATGTGACTTTCTAATTAAACAAGTTATTACTTTTACAGACTTTGTTTCAAAGTGAGTATGAAGTTGTCATTTAAATGTTTCTAAGCTATGTGTTCTTGGATAATACAAGAACAAAATCAAACAATTGGTGTTACATTGGCTGATACCTGTAGTCCATTATTTTAGTGAGAATTCTTTAGTTTTATTTAGACAGTAAGATTGTGTTAGTTATTTGTCATCAGTATGTAGCATCACAACTTTTGTCCAGCCATGTTTTGACATTTACTACATTTCCTTCTGCTACACAGGCATCCCTATTATTTCTGGTATATTTAACAATTGTTCATAATAAATAACAAGCAGCATTTACAATGCTTCTTTGGAATTATTCCATGAAAGCTGGACTTTTACCTCTGTCAAACAAATCTTACGAACAAAACTACTTTCAACAATCTATTAGGAAAAAAATATTTTTAAAGGAAGCAGCCAGGGAAGACTCCTCCCTCCTTATAACCTGCCCAGAGCTATTTACAACCTGCTGTGCTATGAAAATAATTCCAGGAAAAGATTAGGCCCAGCTTCAACTTCATTTCCAACCAATTCCCAGCCCAATCCACCTAGTCTAAACCTTTCTTAAAATCATGAATAACAACTAGCAAGTTTTAAGGAAACAGAGAATAGGAATAAAGTGGGCTGTTCTCACAACAAAGGGGATCTGTCTGGGGATGGTCCTTATTCATGTCTTCATAAATGATCTTCCATTTGACTTAAGTTGTGAAGTTGTCAAGCTTACTGATGATGTAAATGGTATTTAAAAAGGTAAAAGTAAAGGTTCCCCTTGCACATATATGCTAGTTGTTCCCCGCTACAGGGTGGTGCTCATCTCTATTTCAAAGCTGAAGAGCCAGCGCTGTCTGAAGACGTCTCCATGATCATGTGGCTGATACTTAATGTAGTTTAAATAAAAAGAACACCCCCTTCTCCTAACTAGAAATTGATTATTAAAATACAGTGATACACCAAACTTCCCCAATCCTGGAACCTCTAGATGTGTGGATGTATTTTCCCAAAGCATTTGGTTTTATGAGAATAAAATGCTGGGTTTGATACACACATTCATGGTGATCCAGTAGGATTCTTCCAATGAATGTACATCGGAACATGATCTCAAGTAAAGCAACTATGAAAAAGTCCTGCAAAAATATTTTAGCAAGTTGGGGGTTGGGGGGTTGTGAGTGGGATGGTATTTTCAGGAGGTCCACAAGCCTTGCAAATTGTAACATTTACACCTCTATGGAGTTTCTGGTTTTTCTTTGAAGACGTTTCACTTCTCATCCTTCTTCATCCTTCCATTCTTCACCATCCAGTCAGAGCTGAAGAAGCTACTTGGATCAGAAGTGAAATGTCTTCAAAGAAAAACCAGAATGTCCAGTTGCCTCTTGAAAAAAGCACCTTTGTAACATTTACATTTAAATTCTGTGTGATCAATTTGTTTGCCTTCAAATCACGTAGCTCAAAGACTTAGCTGCTGGAGGTGTGGCATTTCTCAGAAATTGCACATAGACAAACAGGAAGATGATGAAATGTTAAAAATAGCTATAGTGGGCAAATTGAACTTTAAACATCCACCCCCACTTTTATTTTGAATATATTCAAGCAGACACTTTCTCTCCTGATAATCTGAAAATGTCAAGTACAGTAATGGATTCTGCTATCTGATTTCTTTGAATTGGACTATCACTGTGAATTGTGATGGGCTTAAGTCAATAATTTCCTTGAGACCTGGATTTGACAAAGGGGCATTAACAACCAAGGATATCAGATGACTTGAGTTAGAAGATGGCCTCTTGATGGAAGCAGAAGAGTCCAACTCAGTTAAAAGACAGTTGTTGAAGATAACTCACATTCCCCTCCCAGGCTAGCAATGGGAACAAAAAGCAAATTGTGGGTTGCAGTTTTCAATGTGATATGGAAGAAATGATAATTGAGATGGGGTTTTATAAGCTAATACTGTTTTTATATGGGGTTTTTTTTGGTTGTTAAAAATTGGCATGACTGTGAAGTTTTCTAACCATTCCTCCTTTATATTTGTATACTGTGTGAAAATGTACCATTTAAACATTGCTCAATGCTGGTAATTCACTTTAGTAGTTAGAGTATGTGGAATGGCTGAGAATTGAACTCTGGCCAGCCATTATCACAAGGGATGGCTAATTGTATTAGTATGTTGTAACATGTAAAATTAGCCTTTCTGTAGTAAACAAAAATAATACTAAAAATATTATACTAGTACATATATTTGTCTTTTTTGAATTTTTGAGTAAAGCAAAACGTGAGTCACAATATCACTGTGATCTGTGTATTGTGTTTATAGCTGCTATTCATAAGCAGTCTCAGCATGCTTGTTTACATCTGTTGTATATGTTTCAATGTTCAGAGCTGTCAATTGTTATGCATTTCAAAAAGAACTTGGAAGCCTTTGCTACACATGTAACTTAATCTATGTCCTTTCTGTGTTTGTATAAGATAGATACATATACATGCACTGGACACCATCTGCTCACCATAGTTTTCCAAGCCTATAATTAGAGGTGGGGGGAGAATAAAGGGAGCCAGAGATTAAGATTCTGGAGCTTTGTAAGGGTTGAATATATACACCCTTGTAGTCTGTTACTAGACCTCTCAGAGTATTCATAGTAAAACAAAATATGCTCATCTAAAAATACATTATTATGCAAAGTCAGATGTCTTTTTCACTGATTTATGTAAGCCTTTATGTACATAAATATTTATGTAATATCTGTGTCGCAAACATCTGGACACCTCCTAGATGGCAGCAAACAGATGAAAAATATAGCTTTTTGCTCTTATCTATTCGTTTTCCAAATTTTTGCAACCCAGATATGGTAGCCTTACATAAATCAGTAATGCATGTGTTACTGAGATTAAGACCTCCAGCTAGGCAGGCATATGAAGAGATAAAGATTAAGTAGATTTGAGCTGGTATTTAGAAATCTGCATGAAATGAAAAACATGTTGAAATCTGAAACAAACATTTTGTGCCTTACAAGTTTAAACCATCGTGTGGCTAAATTGAAACATGCGACAACTTGTAATTTGGATATTGATCAAGAAAAAAATCTGGAGGGCCTTCCAGGTTGATAGAGCAAGGCTGGGATGACTTACCTCTCTGTTTCTCTCTTCCACTTCCTTGTGGCACATACAATGGTGCATTTATCTATTTCCCCAGCATCTTCATTTCCATTTTTCCCCCTATAGCCACTACCATTTCAGATCACACTTGAATTCAAGCCTAACCTAGGCAGTTAGCCCGGCTGTTCCCTCCTTTTTCCTCTGACCTCCTTCTTTTCCCTTACTTATCCTTAGCCATGCTATGTTACCAATGGTGACATTGCAAATGGAAAACTCAATCATCTCTATCTGAAATATGTGTGTACGTTCTGTGTGTATATAAAAAGTTTCTTGCATGTGGACAACCAGAAATTGGCTATAAACTTTAAACTTTAAAGGCAAAATACAGAAGGATGAAAGAAACAATGTAATCTACAAAATCAACTGTTACAATTGCAACCAATTCTACGTGGGACAAATATCACAACAATTAAAAAACAGGATCCATGAACACCAGCTGGCAGTCAAATACCACAATCCCAAATCCTTAATCGCTACCTACACTGACACCAAACAGCACCAATTCAAATGGAGCAACACAAAAATCATCGGCCATGCTACCACCCGCCATGCTTGAGAGTTCATCGAAGCATGGCACTCCATAAGCAATTCTATCAACAGACACATTGACCTACAACCAGCCTATGAACCCCTCAGAATCCAAATCAACTGCACAGCCAACCAGAGACAGCACTGACCCTCAATCAACCCACCTAACCCACCTAACAAGACCCATCACAAGACTCACTGATGACTCACAGCTGATCCACCACAAGACTCTCACTTGGCACACTCACACCTGAAGCCGTTATAAAGAGAAGAACGCTGACACTAACTTCCCCTAAATTCCACTGAAGATGTTACCTAGCCTGGTAATGAAATGTTTGGAAACCAACCAACAATCTCTGAGAACAAACCCTTACTCTCACTTTAAACTAAATTAAATTAGTTTCTTTTCCTGATACTTTGCCTTTTAGGAGGATGGTTTCAGCATATCCTTTAAAAACCAAAGATAGAATGTAGCTAACATTTTAAAATCTTGGACATCACTACTTTATACTGTAGTACAGCAGTGTTTCTCAACCTTGGCAACTTTCAGATGGGTGGACTTCAGTTCCCAGAATTCCCCAGTCTGGAGTACAATAATACTTGCCCTTCTTTCACATGGCCCAAAAATTGAAATGGAAGTGTGGACAGGAAGAGGAAGTGAGTGGTCCTCTATAGCCTGCCTCTCTTCTAGCAGCCAGAGTGATGGACATAATGTGAAAAGGAAAAAGAAAAAGAATGCCAAACAAAACTTGCAAAGATCAGTAGCAGAACCAGAAAAACACATTCTGCCAATTATATATTGAGCATAATCTTTACATATAATCCATGCATGTTATTAAAGCTGAGGAGGATGGGGTTTAGTAAACGCCACCTTAATTTGCATCATTGCTGGACAGAGGTGTAAGAAATGATCAAAATGGTAAACAATGCCATTAAAATAAAGAGCCTGAATATACAGCCTCAGATTTTCTCTGTGTTGCAAGAGTAGTGAAATGCTCTGCCAGCTCTGCTGACTACAAACAATTGCTTTTAATCAATGACGAGAAAACCTGTATGCAGTTGCATGAGCAAGAACTATATTTGAAGAGATGCTGGTTTATGTTCACATAATCACTCTGTATGCCTCTTTGTTTTGCCAAGAAATGATCTTTAGTGAAACTGGAATTGCTAATGAAGCAATTCTTAGTGTTGTTGCAAAGATCCATAAAAACCCAAAGATAATTAATTAATTAATATAATGGAAAAAAAGGTGCAAAGACTTTCTTTTATCTATTGAGAGAAGTATATTCAACTAACAATCCAAAACTTGTCTCATTCAATTGTCCTGTCCAATCCCTTCCATGCTACCCACCACTCCCTGCTTTTCAATGCTGGAAAACCAGGATGCTGAAGAAGCCAACTCTACAGCTTTAGAGAGAGGCAGGAGCAGGAGCAAAAAAACATAGGAAAATTGTAAAAAACCAAACATGCCTAAAGAAAAACCAAACATTTTGACATTAGCTGGACATGAAGTACTGGACACAAGAAATTCTAGATAAATACAGCAAATAGTCAAATAGCATTGCGTTCTGCTAAACCGGTTTGTTTGCATCTGTGCCATTTTATTAACCCAGAAAAACAACGTGACTCTGCTATTTATAGGACTGAAAAATATGCACCTATCTCCCCATTGTCACTTGAGAATGTACTTAAGTAGGGCTAATTTTTTGCTTGTCTAATATTTCCTAAAAACTTTTATTTTCTCACCACAGTTTAAGAATCTGTTGCATGGCATGGGATCCCATAAAACTTTCTTTTACGTCAGTAATTAGAATCAGTTTATCTTTCAATTTTTATCCAGTCTTAAAGAAAAAAAGAAATAGCACCGAGGGCAACATTTAAAGGATTTGTTATGTATGTATGTATGTATGTATGTATGTATGTATGTATGTATGTTTGTTTGTTTATTTATTTATTTATTTATTTATTTATTTATTTATCAATTTATCATATTCTTTAACCACCATCTCCCTCCTTCCTAACCTTCCTTCAATAATCAAAAATATGCAGAAAATATACTTTGTTTATGAGAAAGGCATTTTAAAAAGCCACTTTAATTCACCAACATATCCTCTATGTTTTCCCAGGCAGAGGCTTCATATCTTCCTTTCCAATCAAGTCATGTGTGGTTATCCTCTCCTGTTTCACTCTCCCATTAAACTACCACACACTCATATCTTTCACTTAGGATCCTCTACTCTTACCCATCATCTTATCCACTTCCACCCTGCATCCACTGTCTGCTGTTTGCAGCTATTAACTTAGCAGACATGCGTGGCTTTTACTAAAACAGAAAAAGGAGTGTTTCTTAAACTAAAGTATCAATAAAGTGCAAAACAGAACAAACTGAGATCCAAGAGGGGAACCGGTTCGGTGACGTCCCACCATCACTGCTATCGGTTTGCGTGAACCGGGCCAAACCGGTAGCAACCCACCATTGACTCAGGTGACCCTGATGACACAAATAAACCTCCAGGTGACCTTAACAACCTGCTTAAAGAATGCAAATGTCCAGCTGTCTGCAAGAATTATAAAACCTTCCATTTCTCACCATCTAGTCAGAGCTGAAGAAGCTTCTTGGATGAGAAGCGAAATGTCTTCAAAGAAAAACCAGAAAGTCCAATTGCCTCTTGAAAAAAAGCATCTTTGGGACAGCCAATTCCAAGCTGTTGACTTTTTAAAATAGCAATAAGCAAGTAGGTTATTTTAATTTCCTTCTATTATGTTTTGAGCATTGATTTGTTATACTAACTAACATCTTCCCTGGTGGTTTTCATGTCAGAATGGACAAACATCCTTAAGCCCAGTGGAGATAGCTATGGTAATTGTCTTAAAGGTTCAATGTTATGTAAAATTTTAATCCTATCTTCTATAAGATCATCATACATTATACCAGCATTGTTTTTGGTAGATCTTTCTTTCTGCTAGATCTAAATTAGATTCATGATAGTGACTGGTCAAAGAAACACTATCCTTCGAAGTAAATGCTAGTGGACTCTGAAGACATTTTAAACATGGCTTGATCATAGAGATGGAGCATTATCCAAATGAAGGGAAAGTTTAATGAAGCAATAAAGCCAAGCAAATAACAGGCAGGGTGAAAACAGAAGCATAAATTGTTAAGGAAAAATGAACTCAAAATTATTAGATTTTGGCAATAAATTCAATCCGTGATTTATAATCCCACCTGCTTCATATTCAAATTCTGATATCACTGTACCTATAGGGGAAATTGCTGCATATGATAATATGACTCCATCCATTTCAAATATAACTATGATTAAAATAGCATCTGGAAGAGGGTAGAAATAACCTGTTGTACATCTCACTTTGCAAAAAGTATATAATTGATAGCCCTCATAAATACATTGTTAGTAGCATTATTTTTTATCTGAATTCCAAGTTTTCCTGTATTTATATATATTCGTTACATTCTTTTAAATTGCGTAATAAAAATAATTTGTAAAGCATTTTTCTTCAAAACAGATATTTTATTAAAAGGCATAGTGCCACTGGCAATAATAGAAATGACTTCCATCCTCCACTCCACTAATTCAAAATTATTTCTCCTTTGCTAACAAGAAAGCTACTATAAAATCAGTCCTATTGATAAAGAAAAATAAATGTCTTTAATCATAGAACAGCATTAAGCTGGAGGAGGAAGGGATATGAAATCAATAGAGGTGAAAGTCATAGAAAACAATGATTAGAATCTACAGTAAGATGGTATCTCAAACAATAAGGTGCTGCAAGGGACTAATCCCCACGTCTTTCAGAGCTAGAAGGTGGGAATTACCTTACTAGAGCTTGCACTAATTTGATTGATTTATCTTCCATCTCTCATCATAATTTAAGGGGCTAGTTTCAATATATAAAGACTCAAATTATATATCTGAATGTTTGCCTTCTTTTGCCAGATGACTGAGCTATCACAGGGGCTTTCCATATTGCCTCTCCAAGAATTCTTGAGGGTGCAATTAAAAATTGCATTCTTGAGTGGGAGCCGCCTAAAACTATACATTGTATTTTTTGGCGTATAAGATGCACATCCCCCCCAAAAAAGTGGGTTGAAATGTCTGTGCCTCTTATACATCAAATGTTGCCAAAGCTCCTCCCACCTGCCACCCTTTGGCCATTTTCAGCCTCCATGTGTTGCGTTTTTGGCCTCCACATGCTCCATTTTAGATCCGTTCCAGGCTGCAGGGATTGCCACAGCACATCGCCACCGATCACCGCCTCCGTACATCACGTTTTCAGCCTCCGCACACCAAGTTTTCAGCCTTTGTGTGTTGACTTTTTGGCCGGTTCCACGCAGCGGGGATTGCCACTGCTGCTGATCCCCGCCACCTGGAACTGGAGGAAAATGCAATGCACAGAGGCCAAAAACGGGGCTTGCGGAGGCTGAAAATGTGATGCACAGAGGCCGAAAACACGATGTATGGAGGCAGCGAAGGGCTGTGGCGATCTCTGCAGCCTGGAACAGGTCTAAAATGGAGTGTGCAGAGGCTGAAAATGCTACATATGGAGCCCAAAAATATGATGCGCAGAGGCACCAATGGCTATGGCAATCCCTGCAGCCTGGAACAGCTGATTGGCAGTATTCCAGGAGGCCAATCCAACTGCCAATGAGCTGCTTGTGCTGAATCAGGCTGTGATAACATGCTGAAGCTGACCAGGCTGTTTTCTGTTTGCTGCAAGGACGCTAGCCAAATGAATACCGATGGATGCTGGTAGACAGAGGCAGATTTTTTTTTTCTTGTTTTCTTCTCCAAAACTGTGTCTTATACTCCAGTGTCTTATACTCCAAAAAAATGTTTTAAATAAATATATGTTCTTTGGCATTTCACACATTTTCCCTCACTTTGGAAATTGATGTAGCTCTTCCATTACTTTTGTATAATCAGTCTTTCAATAGTTTGGCTGCTGTAAGATTTGCTGGTTGACATTATTTACCTATACTGTTTCATTATTTTTAGTATATGCTTTAAAAAAAAGATTTCTAAAGAAGAAATTCCAAATCGATTAATTAATCAAGTCAATGCACTTCACTTAAAATGCTGCTTCACATAGCATTTTAAAATGATAAATTAAAATAATCTGCTATTTAATTGGCCATCAAATCAGCCACTTTGGCAAAGGAAAAAGATGTTGGGGAATAGTCACATAAATGTATGTCCTATTATTTATTTTATTTATTCATTAGATTTATATCTTCCTTTTTTTTCCAGATGCTGAAGGTGGGAGACAGTGACCCATCAGTGACCAGTCCAAGGTCCAAATCTCTCAAGGACAAGTCCAGATCTAACAATTGAACAATTACATATGGTAATGTAATTGAAGAAGGAAAATTACTATGAGTTGACTTCTATAATTTTCAAAGGCTACTACTGTGTATTTCCACATTATTGCATTATTTCAAAATTTTTAAATTGATTGTTTCACAGCTTATAATTGTAGCTATTCGTCACTTGATAAAGCAGTTGTACACTTTGTACTTTTAAAGTTCAAATCTTTCTTTCCAGTTGCTGAAGAAAAATTAGGCCTGCAGAAGTACGAGAATCTAGGCTTCCTTTTCAATCTTACTGGAATCTCCTGTCACAAAATTGAAAAAAACTTTACAGTTAGCATGAATTTCATTTCCAAAACAAATAAACCTATGTTATCATTTAAGCTTGTTAAATTGACATTAATCTGCTCCAATAACCAAGACCTAGTTCACTGATCATTTTCCTGCTTTTTCCTAGCAAATTTATCTCAGGAAAACATGATTTCAGTTATTTCTGATGTACAGTAGCAATAGCAATAGTACTTAGACTTATAAACTGCTTCACAGTGCTTTACAGCTCTCTCTAAGCCGGTTACAGAGTCAGCCTATTGCCCCCAACAATCTTCTAAGATTGATGCTTGACAACAATACTATGCTTTATAGCTTTCTCCAGTTCCAGAGTAGCTATTCCTTTCATATGAATATCATGCTCCTTCAGGTTTTTCATGGTTTGTGTTAGTGGCTGCATTTTGAATGTTGTGGTATTGGCCAAAGTCAATGTGCCACTCATGAATCTGAATGCAAACTCGTGAAGATGCTCCCTATTTTTCCTTCTAGCTCCCAGAATGCTCCGTCCATCCATCCATTTTACTTCCATTGTTTTCTGAAACATTGATCCATTTTTCATTTTCTAAATATGCCAGGCAGGATATCCTGAAGCATTCCCATGGCATATTTTGAAACTTTGACATGGTATATTCCGAAACACCATTTGACCATTTTTAAAAAATCTAAAATGCTACTGGGTGTTAGAAATAAATATCATGTTGGAGGCTAGCACTATGATTTGTAATATGCAAGCTTCCCACTTAATTAGCATTTTTTCATTTTTTTCCAGGTCAGTGCAGTGTATGTAATAGCTGCTAATGAAAGTATCTGCAACAATATTGGGAACAAATCTTTTATAAACATGAAAAGTTAAAAAAAACTCCACAAGTTCTGTTAGGATAACTTTCCCCCTAGTATTTCAAATAACTTATTTTGAACTGTAACCTGGTTTGGGATTCAATTATCTTTCAGTTGCTTTTTTCCCCCAAATTTTGCAGTGCAGCTTTTAACTCACAGAGAGAAAGAATGACACTAAGCTGTACTTTGAAATGTTAATGTTAGTGTAAAATATCTTAAGAAATGTTTGAGGAAAAGAAGACATTTGGAATTATATATTTTTCTGAAGAAATATTTTCAACTGCATACATCTGAATGTTAATTTTTGTGCAGTTTAATAACACTAATGTAAAGTGGAACAGATTTATGAATGGATAAGAAATTAATCTTCATTGTCTGAAATAAAATGAAGAGTATGAACAATTGATCTTTATTTTGTTTAGTTCCCTTTCCTCTACAATAAAGGTCAAACCAAGTGGCTCTTTCATCTCCTGGTATTTGTAGATAAGGACTTGCTTTGCCATCTATCTCCCTCAAACATCATATAATATATTAAGGACGTCATCTGCATTTATGCACTAAAGTCTAAAGGGGCTGTTACATGACAAATGCATTAGGCACAATCCTTTTGGCATTTTCTTTCATAATTACTTGTCTCTAGAAAAGCATAGGTGACTTTCCCTCTGACAGGGCCATTTGCTCTGTCATAATTGTTTCTGCTCTTTGACAGCACAGTATTTGTAGGTGCACCATTCCTGATTCTGCCATTTAAAGCTGTATTTACATTACTTAAGTGTCTAACTTCATCTTCAAAAGATTTTTAATGACTATGCCAGTGTACAGGACTTAATATGAGCCAGTATTCAAAGACTCAGCCAGAAAACAATGGGATATTTGAATAGTAGCATGCAGATATTATCCTGCAATCCAGGCTATAGTGGAGGGACTGGAGAGGGAACGGTGCAAGGACAAAGTTATTAGTAATTGATAACGATAAGAACTGTAAAAATATAGTGGGGATGGGGGGGGGGAGGAATTGGGAGAACTATGCTTTATTTGTGAAATATCCTACTAGATGTCTCAGCCAAGAGAGAAAGGGAAGTTACAGAATAGGGCAGTGTTGGTGAACCTATGGCACGCGTGCCAGAAACGGCATGCGAAACCATCCTGCGGTGAATGAGCGGCCTTGCTGGCTCCTCTGCCGCGTTCCTGTGCCCACACACGCGCTGGTCAGCTGGCCGTTGTGCGCATGGGAGCGGCAACACCTGGAAGAGCAGCATTCCATCATGCATGCGCAGGTTGGCACCCAAACCTCCGAGTTCACATTGCACACATGCGCAATGGCCAGCTGTTCATCGGGCGCACGGCCATGCCAAAACCTGGAAGTTCGGGTGCCGGGTCACGTATGTGTGACAGAATGCCGTTCTTCCAGGTGTTGCCGTTCCCACATGCTCGGAATGCGTGGGGCCATGCATTCCTCGTGGCATGGTTTCACGTGCCACTTCCAGCACGCAGGCCAGCATGCGGACATGCCAAAGGTTTGCCATCACCAGAATAGGATATAAAAGCCAATAAGTGTTGCTTGGATCCTTTTAGAGGTTGTTGGAGATCCTTTTTGAAAACTTCCCTCTAGGTTTGTCGTGGGAAACATGGGCAAACCATACTACACATTTTGAAATGGGCATTTCTAAAGTAATGTAGAGGTGAGCTTGAGGAAAGTATGAAAGCCATTAATAGGGGAAAGAGTGAAGAAACCTTTAAGGAGGCACGTGGAAAATCAATTACACAATCCAGAGATTGAAGCAAGCATGAGAAAGAAATTCAAGATAACTCCACCTTGATTTTGTTTAGTATAAGATGGGACAAGAAAAACATGGAGTGGCTTTATGGTTTGATGTCAGCCTTTAAAGACCAAGTTAACAAAGAAACATCACAGAGATTCCAGAAATACTACTTTATTGTTGTAGACTATAATAGAATCTTGGTAACCTGCCCAAAATCAGCAGAGGGAGAATTATCCACAAAAACCTAAAAAAGTTTTACTGGTAGTTCCTATAGAAGGAGGTTTCCACTTAAGACAATTTAAAAACTTCCACCTGAGACAGCAAACCAGTGGTCCTGTTGCTGAATTAAACTCCTAGTATTCCTCATTATGGGCCATGATCAGTGGTAGGTTTCAAGTATTTTTACTACTGGTTCTGTGGGCATGGCTTGATGGGCATGGCTTGGTGGGCATGGCATGGGAAGGATACTATAAAATCTCCATTCCCACCCCACTCCAGGGAAAGGTTACTGCAAATCCCCATTTCCTCCTGATCAGCTGGGACTCAGGAGGCAGAGAATAGATGGGGCCGGGGCCAGTCAGACGTGGTATTTACCGGTTCTCTGAACTACTCAAAATTTCTGCTACCGGTTCTCCAGAACTGGTCAGAACCTGCTAAAACCCACTTCTGGCCATGATGGCTAGGACTATAGAGAATTATAGTAGAATAGGATTAGGAGGACAACAGAATCCTAATATCTTCTCTCTACTCTCAGTCTCTTGGAAGAAAGTAAGTGCAATGTTGTGTTGTATCCTAACAGAATGTTTAGAATATACTTGAAGAGACATTCTTGGAAGCTGCTCCAAATCTTTCTTTCCCGGATAATATATTTTTTTTTAGTCCTGTGCATTTCCTCATCTTAGTAACTCTACAAAGTGTTTTTCATTTGAAAGGGCAGTATGATTATGCTTTTAAGCAGGTGTATTTGCAGGTGAGGCAGAAATGTCAAGATGATATCCATTCCTGTGCCATAGAATCTCTACCTTTTCTACCTGTATAAAATGCTTCTAGTATTACAATTTTTTTGCAGTGCTCTTAAGATCTGACTAGAATATAGAAATATAGACAATGAATAATAATGTGGCCCCAAATAGAACTTTTTGTTTTTGAGTAAATTATATTTAGAATAGAAAACCAGACAGTGCAATATATGAAACCAACATAAAGCAGTACAGATTATAAAAGAGAAAGGTCAAATTATCACAAGAAGCCTACAACAGTTACTAATCTTTTAGACTTCTCATTGTTGTAGTTATATTTTCTGAAACTGTGGGCTGCTAAAAAAGGAAAATGAAGAAGAAATTCCACTGTACACAGTGATAAAGAACTGCCTGTTTCTTTCATCAACAGTAGCTCTTTTGGTTCTTCTTTTTTGGTTTATTTATTTGTAATTCTTTTATTAAGATCATGGGAACTTTTTGTTTTCTTTAGTAGAAAAAAGGAGATATATTTTAATATTAATACCTGTCTCATAAAGTTGAAGTGTGTGTGTGCCTGTGTGTTTTTATAACAACATTGCTCCAAAAAGACAAATCTAAGGAAGAATTGCTTTATTTTTTTTGACATTGTGTAAATTGTGTACAACCCTGGAGGCTTTGCTGAAGTATTACAACCATGCAGGACCAGGAGAAATAAGTACCGGTATCCTCCTGTGAAAGGAGACAGTCTGACTGCTTCCAATATAATCCATAAGTGGGAAGCTGATATTGGGCTCGGCAAAACAAGTTCTGACCTGTGTAGCAGCTTCAGCTTCTCAAAATATGGTCATGTAGATTGCAACATCTAAGATAATCATCATAATAAATATGCCTGCTCAGCTAACGTGGTTTTGATTTTCTTATGTCAAAAAGAAGCTTTGCACATTCTGACTCTCTTGCCATTCCAATATTTATAAATGCTCATGGACATCCACAGAAGCACACATTATACATATTTGTGTGCATACAGTATGAGAGAGAGTACTTTAAAATATTCTAAAGTGTAAGAAATTCAGAATAAAATGTAAAATGTTAGACGTATATCAGCAACAGTATATTTGTTAGATTTCAAAGAAACACACACACACACACAAACACACGCACACACAAATACTGAATAAGAATTAGTTCAATTCATAGATTGGTCTGATGCAAGTGAAGATCACTTTGATGCTGTTATCCCACCTATAGACACTCTGCAGTGTACATTTTTTTATTCTAAATCTCATAATGACCTAATTAGATTATAGTTTACTAAGAAAATAACAATCACAGTAAACCTTCCATTTGAAAACCCCCTTCACATTTGCTGCAATTTTAGTTTAAGATTTGGGGGGAGATAAAATATGATTTTTCTTCTGCCTCCCTCCCAGCCAGAACAATCCATATTTACTGATACCCAGAATTTTGTATTAATTGTTCCATCTAAGAAAAACTCAGGGAATGTATTTGTTATCTGTACAACCATGCTTTGCTATTTTCGGGTGTGTGGTTGCATATGTAGACTTTGAAGTATACCAGTTGGTTTGGACGAGTGGGGGAGGGGGAGAGGAAGAAGATCTGTTTCCATTTTAGTATCAGATGTGATACCAATTAGTCCAGTGGTGGGATTCACTTACCTTTGCTACCGGTTCGCAAATGTAAGCATGTGCACAGCGTCCGTGATGACGTCCAGGCGGGAGGGTGAAGCCTCCCGCTGTTGCCGCTATCGGTTTGCCTGAACTGGATAGAACTGGTAGAAACCCACCACTGAACTAGTCTAAAAAACAAAATGGGAGCTTTGGAAATGTTACTTCTTCATTTGTTCTCCAGCCTGATGTTTGTTTGGGTGAGGTAGGCTGAATGGGAGCCAAGTAGGAATGAATACATAGAACAATGATCCTTAGCATAATAACTTGGGAGTAAATACATTTGCAATTAATGGGGCTTGCTTCCAAGTTAGTATGCACAGGATAATACATAATTGAGATCCACATGCAAATAACAGCCTGTGAACATTAGAGTGTTCTTTGACTTGTCTTGGCTTGTTTGAAAAATTTGTTCTGAAGAGGACTTTGTAGAAGGTGTTTCCTGTTTTTGGCTTGTGATATATAAATTGGCTGGTCTTGTGATATGGTAGAGACTAGACTGGTATTAGATAATGCTGTTTTTGTTTGTAATTTCACTTTTTGACTTTGATTTCTATACTATTTGGTCATAAGGCCTGATCATCCCTTTCATAGAATTTCTTCTTTTACCAAAGAGAATACAGATATTGTTGTAATTCTGTAACTCTGGAAATAGTCTGTGTACAGACTTAGTGATGGTAATTGTGATTTATAGGCTTTTGTAGTAAGAGTGCTTGCTAATATTGTCCATATGATTTCTGTGTAGTTGTGTATATGTATGAAATCAGGTGTTATATAAAGTTTAAATTCATGTAATCTCAAAGCACAGGATAAAAGTATTTTTATAACTCTAGTTTGATCTGATGCTTAAGGCTCCAGATTAGAAACTAGGAGATGGTGAGTTCTAGTCCTGCCTTAGGTATGAAAGCTGGCTGGTGACTTTGGGCCAGATACTCTCTTTCAGCACAACTCATCTCACAGCATTGTTGTGGGGAACAAAGAAGGCTGAAGGACTATTAGGCACAGAGGTGGTATTCAGCTGGTTCGCAGAGGTTCAGGTGAACCGGTAGCAGAGATCGCGGGTGGACCTGCCTACCCAGGCTCCAAGTCATGCTATTTAGGCACTTTTTTGAGGCTGGGCGCATAAGGTGTGAGTGTGAGCAAAGCACATGCATAGAAGGCCGGACACATGCGTGGACAATGTGTGCGTGGTGAACTGGTGGTAAAGGTAAATGAAACCCACCCCTAATTAGGCATGTTTATCATCTTGAATTATTTGTAAAAATAATAATGGCAGAAAATAAATAAATATATATTGTACTGAAGTGTAATAAAAAAAGGAAAAATAGGAAAAATTTCCAGTCCTGAAATTTACATTTCAGGACTGGAAAAATATATAATCTAACCTATTACATAATTTTTGTTACCTGAAAAAAAATTATCTCTCCATAAGCAGCTTTACCTATATATTTTGGAGTATAAGATGCTCCGGACTCTAAGATGCACCTACCTTTTTTGGTGAGGAAAACAAGAAAAAGAAATCTGCCTCTGCCTCCCAGCAATTTTGCCTTGTT
>JANHFM010005131.1:24878-36784 GCA_032468115.1 Grayia smithii | reverse complement strand
GTTGTGGTCCCCCCCCCCCCCCCCCGTGTCTCTCTGAATATTGATTTCTGCAGCTTTATGTTTTCCCTCTGTGGTTTCTCCAGGGGCTCCATAACATGGAAGCTCTTTCAAGATTCTCAGAGGCTAGTGGAGCTGCTCTGGAGACTTAACTGATACCAGAAATGGCACTTCCCTTCAGTTGCCTCTCCATCGTTACATTCTTCAGTTCAGGTCACTTTAACCAGAGTTCCCCTCGGGGAGGAAGCTGAAGCAAAGAAACTACATCTTTTGGCCTCAGGCCCACCCGGTCCTTCTTTTTTTTTTTTCTGACATGACCTGTTTTTTCTGCTTTTGGTTTCCTGGTAAACTGAGGTGTTGGGCACTTCAGCCTCATCCAGCTTCACTCTTAAGCATGTTGTTAGTCACGAGTGGAGTCATAAAGTCTTATTTCTTACGTGGAAAGATTCATCTTCCTGAAGGGCAGGGAGGGCAAGGGAGGAGGAGGAGGAAGAGGCTCCCAGCATTGTCTGAATCCCCATAAATCTGACTTCCAGGCTGAGGTGATCATGAACTACCACGTAGGAGAAACCGTGCTGTCTCTGCAGAAGACGACCCTTATTCCTGGAGGTTCCGAGTCGCTTGTTTATACAACCTTGTCTGGAGGCATCGGCATCCTGGTTCCGTTTACATCACATGAGGTGAGAGGTGAATGCTGTACTGGAAGAGTTGGTTCTCCTGGTTGGTGATGCCATCCGGACAGATGCCTGAGTTGAGCTTGAAGGGAGGAGGGCCTTGTTCAGGAGCTTTCCACTCTTCTGCAGGTAGATCAGGACTGGGTCTACTCCATTGTAAACTCTTCAAGTTGGCTATTGTTGGACTCCTTACCCTTCCGTCAGGGCCAATGTTACTGGAATAAATGGCACATAAGTAGAATCTTGGAATTTTTGTTGACACATGTTCCAACAACCTTGACTTACAGATTTACTCATAAAACGCGAAGTGAAATTTGCAGTCCATCCAGAGTGATGACATTCTTGAGTGCCTCTGGCCAGTTGACCCCTGAGGTTGCTCAGGCCTCTTGCAGTCCCTCACACTAAGCATAAATCAGAGGGATGCCTGAATCCAGTTTATGTGTGACCTCAAGTGGGGGATCACGTACAGACTAGACCAACGATCCTGCAGTTCTATTGACCCGCCCTCCATTCTACAGTTGAAGCTTCAGCTTGTTTGGAGGTTCTAGCAGGGACACCAGCCATCATACACGCTTGACCAAAAATTGGTACACTCCTGTCTGTAATGGTTGTCCATTTCCAGCGAACACACAGCTTTGGAAGGATACACAGGGAGTAGGGAAGGTAGAAGAGGACACCCTCTAGCCAGCCAGATCTGTGAATCAACCCTGGCAGGCAGTGGGGATGGCAGCTGTCACATATTGCCCCAGAGGTGGTATTCAGCAGGTTCTAACCAGTTCTGGAAATTTTGAGTAGTTCCCCTGTAGTGGGGAGGGAATGGAGATTTGATAGTATCCTTCCCCTGCCACGCCCACCAAGCCACGTCCACAGAACCAGTAGTAAAAAATTTTGAATCTCGCCACTGTATTGTCCTGGCGTCCAGTATCAGTCAGCTGCTTCCTTCTTGCAGAGTTGAGCAGCTGCACTCTTTGTGCTGTTTGTCCTATGACATTGTTCTCACTGACTATCCTCTGATTCTTTTAGGATCACGACTTCTTCCAACATGTTGAGATGCACCTCCGCTCTGAGCACCCACCTCTCTGTGGTCGAGACCACCTCAGCTTCCGTTCCTATTACTTCCCTGTTAAGGTAGGTCTGGTCTCTTCAGCCTCATCCTGGGGAGCAAAGTAGCTGGGCTTGCTGGGCCCTCTGCCACAGAACAGCTCTTGCTCTGCCTCTTTGGTCAGAGCTGCCACTCCAAGGAACCCCCTTCCTGAGCAGCATTCTGTGTCATTAGAAATGGCCTCTTCCTTTCTTGTTCTCTGCTCTTCCTCCGGACAGACAGGTGGGTCCTGAAAGGGGCAGAGCCTCTCAGATATTGGCCTCCTCCCATCCTTTGTAAGCTGGCGGTGAATAGTGGGGAATTTTTAATATATTTTAAATTTTAAGACAATTTGATGAGATGGAATTTATTGGTTTTAACTACCCTGAATCTTGGCAGTTTAAAAATGTTTAGATTTTCCTCCTTGCCCCTGGAGGCTTGTGTGGTCAAGAGATCCCGATGAAGCAAAAGAGAAAGGAGGTGCTTCCTGTTTTAGGCCCTTCACGTGCTCCAGAGAGCAAACGGCATGTTTTTATTCTAGTCTCTGGGAGCTTCTCAGCCTGAACTAAACAAGAAAAGTGCTGGGCCCTCTTGGTGCATTATCTGCCTTCCCAGAAGGGAGCTGTTCCTCGGTCAGCTGTTCCTGCAGATCTCTCGTGGGGTCCCTAGTGACCTCAGCGTGTTTTTGGGCTGGCTCAGCCCTGATCACGGGGGACCTGGCCCGAAGAATTGGGATTGATCTCCAGTGACAGCTTTTTTAAAAAAATAAATTGGATATTTTTTTAAGTGAGTTGAGTTTAAAAATGGGTAATCCAATAGTTGGGCAGTTGGGTATCTGGTGTGCCCATGCTGTGAATTGACTTTCTGCTGCAACTATTTTTGTATGTGTTCTTCCCTGGCACTGAAACCTCCGCCTTCTTTTTCCTATTAGAATGTTATTGATGGGGACCTCTGCGAACAGTTCAACTCCATGGAGCCCAACAAGCAGAAGAACGTGTCTGAAGAACTGGACCGGACTCCGCCAGAAGTCTCAAAGAAACTAGAGGACATCCGTACGCGCTATGCTTTCTGAGCTGAGCTGTTGGAGGACTTGATACGGACTTATTTTGAAGATGTGTTGAAAGAAACGTCCTTGCCTGTCCCCATTTTGTTTGCCCCCGTTTCTGTCCTGGAGCTCAGGTCAGCATAGAGTGATCGAGCCCTCCAAGGCCCCATAAGCCCATTTCAGTGGAGCTGCCATGCCACAACCCCCACCCCAAATCCCAGCCAATGGGTCATTGGTTGCTTCACCAATGAACTGACCTGATTGGTCTCATCTATTCTGAGTAAGAAGGAAAGCAGTGTCGGGGTCTTGAAGCTACAACTGGTTTCCTCCTAACCAGCATTTTGGAAGTTTTGTCACCCTACTGTTTTTATGTTGTAAATAGTTTTGCATCAAATTAGTATTTTGCTCGTTGGAGATATGGTGGTTACAATCTTAAAGAATTAAAAAAAATACTGAGCTTGCTAGACAGTGTCCATGTGCATAGAATTAAGGAAATCCTTCTCTGGCAGAGCTAGATCCATCCTTTGTGGGGATGATTTGCATTGCAGCCTTTTTTTCATAACTAAAAAACATTTTGATGTGCAGATCCATGCTTATTTGACCAAAATTGACACGAGGTTTCTTTAGGCCTCCATTTCTGCTAATCTACTATGACAAATTACTCCTGTGATGTGTGTTGGCTCAGTGGATTGGACCTCCTGGAAATTTTCCTTTAAAAAGTAGAATTGTGAAGCACTTCAGATTGGAAAATGAGTGAAGGCAGGGATCTCTTTAAATGTCTTTTCCTGCTGCAGTGGCCCTCAGAAGCATCCTTTTGCTTTCAAATCTGAAGTTCTGTACAGCCCAACACCTCAGTCCTTTGGATGTCGAGCTACTGTTAGTATACAGGTTGCAAAAGTGCTTGTGTAAGTTGTAAGGCCAGAAGGGAGATACAGTCTATTCCGCAACTGGAACTACAATTGTGTGGAAGGTTGTGCATGGAAGAAAATTTTTTCCAGAGTCCAATTTCTGCTTGACAAAAATGTGACACCCAACAACTTGGCTTGAAAGTGGAGTAGAGCACCAGGGGGAGATGTTTACTCTCCCCAGCAAGATGTAGCTTTGCCAGGACTGCCCCCCCTCTCCCCCAGGCATTCTCTCATTTCTCAAATCTAGAAAAACTTGGATTTTTTTCTGATGCTATAAACTCGGGATCACATGCATTTAACAACTAACAACAGTTGGAGGTCTCCTAGTCCAGCCTGCTGCTCAGACACAGGAAACCATATACTATTCCAGACAGAGGAAAGGTAGGTAGTTTCATCCCAGTGCAACAGCATAACAGGTCAGGAAATTATCTGTGCTGCAGAGGTGGCTTGGCCAACAAACTGGACTATGTCCCCTCCAGCCAGACTGGACAGTTTGGTAACTTCATGGCAAAGCTGGGAATGAAGGCTCCCATTCTGGATGCAGTTCTGTCCAGCCATTTAAGAGTATCTGCAAAATGTAGAGATGAGTTTTGCTGGGTAATTGTGAGTTCAAGAAACGAATAAACCTCTACAGTTTTTTTAACCAGGAAGGACAGAATAAAGAGGAACGATTTGCATTAATTACAGTACAACTTTTATTAATACTGAAATCTTCACAGTGCATTTGTTACCTGTAGCGGTGACTATTTTGAATGAAAAAAACCACATAACTAAATTGGAAGAAAGGGTGTACGTGGAGAAGCTCGGACTGTTAGAAGGAAAATAAATTATGGATGGAAAGGAAGAACAAGTTAACAGCACCAGGACAGTTACATCAGCCGAAAGACATTTTAGAAGGTTTGTTTCTTGTTGTACAAAACAAATTGGAAAAGCAAAAAGCAACAATCTCACATAGTCACGTTTGAGGTGTGGGAACCACAGGAGGGCTGACGAGTTAAAACGAAAGAATTACGAGCCAGAGTGAGGGGCCTACAACGATGTGGCGCACAGAGACAGGTAGAACTGGGTGGGGAGGAAACAGCTATGTACAAAGTGAGGCCTTCCTCTTGGGATGCAGGAGCTGTCGTGCTGCCCCCTCAAAGTCCTTCGGGGGGAACAGGCTGCCTCTCCATTGCCAGGAAGCCCCCAGCCCTTGTGAGCCCACTGCACTCTCACTACCAGTCTCGTGCCCTTAAGCGCTTTGTCCCTCAGAACAGGGCCTTGTCAGACTTCATGTTCTCCAGAGGTGTAAACTGGAAGTCTCAACACCAGGTTGGGAAAACCAGTGCCCTAAAACCTTCTACCCTACATGCTTAAATTTGATGTGTGCTTCTTGAAATAACTCAAGTTTTCTAAATATACTTTCCCCCCCATTGTGAACATACTGGAATCCTTATTGGTGCAACAGCAGCAAACATTCAATTTCAATTTTGCTTTCTCTGCTTCATTCTCATGTGCCCACATGCACATGTTGACCTCTGAATGCCACCTGTACCAGACATGCCAAACCCAGGATCAAAAGCTCTGCAACTAAAACCGGGAGAACGAGCAGCGTTGCAACAGTCCCGCCTTCCAAGCCCTGCCCAAGGAAAGGCAGCTTTTCTCAAGCCTCCGGGTCTCTGCGGTTTACTCTTCCACTCTGCAACCTTTCAAAACCGTCTTCTCTTTCCCACCATCACTTTCCTTTTGCCAACAGACTAATTTCTAGTTTCAGAGAGAAGTGAAGGTCACCATATCAGCATTTGGGAGAAGAGCCTTCATATCTCTTTCCAGACCATGGAAAAGCTGCATCTTGTGCCAGCTGTGAATAAATGCATTATGGCTAAGTTTGGCATCATTTCTGCCAACATCCCCACTAAAAATCTTCCTGCCAACTACAAAAATAGGCAGATTCCTCATCTGTTAACAAAACTGGTCAGGACTATACAACAAAGCAAGCCTCTTCGACACAAAATGTTCTGGGGGTGAAAGTGCAGAAGAGTTTGGTGAGGCAAGAATGAACAAGGTGGAGAATTGAGCGAGGCAGGACAGCCCTGGTACAGCTGCCTCAAAAGCAACCCCGGCGCAGGTAGAGGCCAAGAAGAGGGGCAATGAAACCCCTGGGCTCTCGCTCCAAGGCAGGTCAATGGCTCAGGCCACCGGGGCAAAGCTAAGCAAGCCTGGGCCGCTTACCTCACCCCTTCCATCCCTGGCCGTCAATACCATCCCACCGTGGAATTGCCATGGTTTCCCCGAAAGGAGAGAGCGGAGCTGTTTCCGAAAGTCCCTCTTCAGGACTTTGTGTTTCAGTGGTTCTCCCTCTCTCTGGTGCAGCTTCAGAATCACGTGGGCTCTTCCAAGGGAGCCTGGCTCAACCTTGGCAAGAGGATTCTGAGAGAACCACGGATGGCCTTGCACATCATGTGGAGCTGAAATCAAGCCAACCAAGACTGGCTTTGTGGAGCTTGTGAGCCCAGCCAGCACTAGCATGTCAAACCAAAGGCATCAGTCACGGTGATCTGCCAGACCAATCGTGGTCACAGAGCTGAGGGCTTTTGCTCTGTTCAAACCATTCCCACAAAGCATCAGCCAAAGGAGCATCTCCTGGCCCCCTTTTTGTTCAGTTGGTCAAGAGTCCAGATTGGTCTGAGAAGAGAGGAACCTGCCTAAGGGCAGCTACCCAGATGCTCCCTCAGACCAGCCACCTCTACACCCCAAATCCAGGGGACCCGGGGCCTTTAAATGGCTTGGGGCAAGTGCTGTGTTCAAGATGCCCCACCCTAGCTCCCTCACCCCCTTCAGGGAAAGGCCTGCAAAGCCCACGCCCGCCTGAGGCAGTACCTGGCACAGCTGCCATGAAGCATGTACCCACGTCTGTATCTGGCCTCATCTCCACCCTCCACCCTCTTTCTCGATAGGCATTTTGCCATAGAAAAGGCTCGGGGGTGTCAATGTGCCCACACGTCTCCATGCAAAGCGTGCTCTAAATCATATGTCAAAGCACACCGCTTGCACACCCATCCTGCCTCTAAGCTCTGTGAAGCTCAAGCCAGGCATGGGGGCTGGGTTGGGCAAGGAAGGAGGCAACCTTGCAAGGAAAGTCAGTCCCCTCCCTGAGACAGTCTCACCGGAGAGACCCCCTCAACTAGAAGGGAGCCTGTCCCGAGAGAAAGCCGCCTCAGGGAAGGCCAGGATCCTGCTCCTCGCACAGCCACAGTCCACACACACCTCAGGAAGGGGCTGGATTTCTAGACTACTCCATCTTGCAAGCTTTTTGGAGGAGCCAATACTCGCCGAGGAGGAGAACAGAGAGAAGAGCAGAAGGGAAATGAGCTCTGTTTTGTGTGTGGGGTTCTCCGCTGCTGCTCCAAGCTGGAGGGGAGCCAGGCGCCGGTTTCCCACCTCACTGCAGAGGAGGGCAGAGAGAAAGTGTGCAAGGGACAGGAGAACAAGGTAGGAAACAGGCTCCAAAATGGTTCTGGATAAGCAGGAGTCTTGTGTGTGGCTTAATAAAGGCATTTCATTTAATCTTTTAATCCAGATCCTGACCGTGGGAGATGTGGCAGCCTTTTGGCAGTTCGCCAAGCCTCCGCCACGTTTTCCAGTCTTTTGCTGAGGCTGGGTGCCTTGCGCTTGGGAGGAGTTTGGGTTAACAGTTGAGCAGAGCAATCACAAAAACCGTGGCGCTGACCTATCGTTGGTTAGGGTTCGACGAAGGCGCACCCCACGGCGGATGGCTACCAGCATGTCTTCAGCGGGGGGCTCGCTGGAAGCAGCCGGAGGGGGGTTGGGGGTCTGCTCCTCAGGACCAGGCTCCGAGAACACTGTAGGGAAAGGGAACTGGCCATCTCCCAGGGCGTGAGCACTGGCCACCAGCTCGCCAATCTTTTCCACCAGGCTGTGGCGGTTGGCAGCCAGCTGCTGATCCTCTTCTGTGGAAGGCTTCCCAGCTCCAGCATACACCGAGATCTCCAGGACATTGCCGCCCCAGCTGGCATTGGGCAGGCTCAGCCTCTTGGGGGAGGGTTTGGTGAAGTCCAGGCCATGCGGCGAGCAGGCATCGTCGGCGTAGAAGACACATTCATCGCTGCCCATCCGGAGGGGGCTGGTGTGACTGGGCGAGTCAGGCACAGTGGGGGTTTTGACAGGGACGATGGGGGGTCTGATGGGAATCGGACCAGCGCTTGAGACGGTTCGTCGAACTGTGGGCTTGGTGGAAGGTGTGCGACGGATGGTAGCCACGCCTGGTGTGGTCCCGGTTGGCAAGGCAGTGCCAATGGGCAGGCCGGCCGTTGAAGCTGGTCGCTTGGTCTGGATCATCCGCCGATAATTTTGAGCAATATTGCTGTTGCGAGGGATAGTTGAGGATTTGTCTAATTCATTCTGGTTGTCTCCCTCGATGTCCCCATTCACCGAATAGCAGTCGTACTCTGAACCTGAGGAAGGGACAGGTGGGCGCATCAGCAGCAGGATGACCTGGGCTGAAATGGGCCATTAACAAACCATGGCTTCAGGGCAAAACAAGGATGAGGTGTGGGAGAGCAACACAGACAGAGACCTCCCTAATTCATGGGGCAGGGGCATAAGCAGAGTCACTCTTACTATGGCCAAAGTTAACAGAAGTCATTTGAGCCTTCTGTGGAGTGAATTTCTGGAGTTGGTCACTGATCCAGAGCAGGGGAGGCCATGCCCCACACCAGCTGAACCCGAGTCAGAGCCACACCTCCCTTCAGCATAAAGCTGTCCCAAGTGCATGTTGCTACATGAGACAGTGGGGGGAACATCGAGGGAGTCACGACTCGGCCTGCACCCTTCTACATTGAAGCTCGGAGCACATTTAGCCTCAGCAAAGCCCAACTGCCTGCTGCTTCTTTCCACTGCTGGGAGAAATGGAGAGCCAGCAACGGGGGCTGCTTAGGACAGGTGTGCCACACCAGGTAATGCGGGGCTCCTGGGAAGGTCCTGCATGGCTGAGAGCAGCTGCTTTTGTCTCTCAGCCTTCCAGAAGACCCTTCAAAGGAGGATTCCGTTTCCTGGCTAGGAGGGATCTGCCATCCCCTGAATCTTCTCCAGTGGCTTGGAGAGCTCCTCAGCAGGCCTGGTTGCACCTCCCCCTCGACCCTCCCAGCCAGGCGCCTGCCTGCCCCCCTTGAAGCCAGCTGTCATGCCCTCGTCAGAGTCTGAATCCGAAGGGGAAGAGGAACAGCTGACAGAGTGAGAGAGTGGATCCGTTGGCTGTGGAAGAAACTGGGGAAGTGCAAAGTCAGGCTGGGCAGAGCTGGGGAGAGGTAGAACAAGGGGGTTCAGATAAAGACCAAGGTAGGCAGTGCAGGGAGGAATGGAGAAGAAAGCAGCGTGGGTTGCAGGGCTTACAAGGAAAGGCACCCAATCCTCTTTATAAGGCACAGCTGCTGATGGAGTTTAAAAGGAAAGGCAAATGGGAGGGGCGGTTGCTGGGAACAAACTCTTGAGTTTATCTGGTGGTTATTTTGGGTTCCTGGCATCCTCCCAACAGATTTGATTTACTGCCTTGCTACTTTTTGCTTGCCCTACAGGATTAATTACTTTGCCTTGCCTTGTTGGATTTTTTGTTGAAAGATTTTCTGTTTACAACGTTTGGGACTGAAGTATTGCCAGCCAAAGACTATTACAGGTTGGCGGAAGAGCTCACTCCAGGCCGGAGAGTTGAAAGGGACATTGGGGGCACAGTTGGTGATAATAAAGGGACTCATATCGGTTCTCTGGCTGTGCCTTTGTGTCACGCCCCAGCTCATCACACTTTCTTTGTTTCTCTTTGACGTTTTGCTGCTTCTCATCCAAGAACTTTCTTCAGTTCAGAACTGAAGAAGCTTCTTGGATGAGAAGCAGAGAAATGTCTTCAAGGAAAAACAAAGGAAGTCTAGTTGCCTTTACAAAAAGCACCTTTGGGAGATCTTGAATTTTCCTTTTTTTTCCCCCATTTAAAGCATCTTGTCTCATCTGTTTGAGATGTGGCACCTTGAGGCTTCTCTGATGGCTCAACATCTCCTGGTATGCCCAGCTAAAATTACCAGCTCAGTAAATATGCTGAACAAATTTAGAAAAAAAGAGGTACATTCTTTGTTAGGTTTGAGTGTAATACCCTGGTAAGAGGACATAGGCTCACAAATCTCATGTTTAAAGTGGATATACCATATTTTTCAGAGTATAAGACGCCCCTTTTTCCCCAAAAAAGAGGGTGAAAATCTGTGTGCGTCTTATATTCCGAATGTAGCCCTGCCCAGCCTCTCAAACAGAGATTTCAGAGATTTCTAAAAGAAGCTTCAGAAAAAAAGCCTCTGAAAGAAGCTTCAGAAAAAAAGCCTCCAAAACAAATCTTCAGAAAAAAATCCTAAAATGCTTTTTTTCCTGAAGCTCTGTTTCAGAGGCTTTCAGAGGCAGATTTTTTTTCCCCCCTGAAACAGAGTTTCAGCAGTTTCAGAGGCTGAAAAAAAAGCAAGGCACAGAGCTCATAACCATGGGACCTGTTGCTAAAATTCACCTCCGGGAACAGCTGATTGGTATTCCGGGAGACAGATCCACCCGCCAATCAGCTTTTTTCTTATTTTCCTCCCTAAAAACTAAGGTGCGTCTTATACTCCGAAAAATAAGGTAATCATTGTACAGTCTGAAACGTTGCCTAACTTTTCCTGCTCTTCTTCCTAGTGGAGAATAATCCTCGGACAGGAAACCTTGCCTCACTGATTAAAGTCTTCCTTTCCAGAACCAAAGAATTAAAAATTTCAGCAGAATGTCAGAAGTAAGTGCGTTATGTTACTTGCTGGGTTTCGCTAACTTCAAAGCACAAATACCAAACCCAACCCTGGTTGATATGCACATCGTTGCTAATGAGGAGAGCTGACTGATTGCTTCAGGGGCACAGCTAATAATATTTTATGAAGTCTGAGTCCTTATATAATGGTCTCAGCTCCGGTAAACCTTTCCATCAAAATGGCTTGGAGGTAATGATAATGTTTCCTCCTGTTTTGTGGCAGGTAACACGCAAACACGGTAGCATGTGCATTGACTTAGTGGTAACATTTTCTAAAAAGGCAAAATAGGCACCCCCAAGTGTCTTTAAAAAATAATAATAAGTCAAATGCTGCATCACCCGAAGGCAGGACAAGAAACAATGGGTGGAAATTAATCAAGGAGAGAAGCAACCTAGATCTAAGGAGAAATTTCCTGACAGCGAGGACATTTAACCAGTGGAACAATTGCCTCCAAAAGTTGTAAATGCTCCAATATTGGAAGTTTTTAAGAAAAGATCAGATAACTATTTGTCTGAAGTTGTGTAGGGTTTCCTGCCTAAGCAGGGGGTTGGACTAGAAGACCTCCAAGGTCCCTTCCAACTCTTGTTATTCTAACTAATAGCAAAAAATATAGAATATATCAGGGAGAGGAGTTAATTATAAAACGATCTTTTTCCATCCCAATCTCAAGTTAACCTATAAGACTGAAAGAAAAAAATATATGTAAGCATAGGTTTTCCTCATTTTTTGATGTCTTAGCAGATCTTGCTTCAACCCATAACAACAGGTGTCAGTGCAGAATCTTAGTAGGTGTTTCTCAACCTCAGCGAGGTTAAGATGCATGGACTTCAATTCCCAGAATTCCTCAGCCAGCCGTGCTAAGAGTTGAAAGCCCGCACAATCTTAGTGTTTGAGAAATATTGAATTACAGTTTTAATGTTTAATCAATGCATGGGAGTTGGGATCCTTCATTAAAAGAAGTATTATGTAGACAGGATAAGGTCAAACAAATACTGTAAGTATAAGGTGATGTGGATTTTTTTAAAAAATGGGAAGCATATATTGACTTCCCCTCCATACTTTTGATGCAGTAGAACAGGCGTATGCAAGCTTGGCAACTTTAAGATTTGTGGACTTCAACTTCAAGAATTTCCCAGCAAATTGCCTATGAATACATACAATGGAGGCTGCATCCATGTATTTTGAAACAAAATTGCCTACTTTAGCCATCATTTCATGGTAATATTTTTGATAATTTTATGCACACGTGACAACAAATGTTGTGAGATGGAATACTGACACACCCACACCCACAGTCAAATCAGCAGATACTTTAGAGTAGGGCAGGGGTCAGCAAAGTGCGGCTCTAGAGCCACATGTGGCTCTTTGGGCCCTCTCCTGTGGCTCCCTGTC
>JANHFM010005131.1:11792-24778 GCA_032468115.1 Grayia smithii | reverse complement strand
AAGGTGGTCCTGCAAGTACCCAGGGCCGATGCCATGAAGGGCTTTGTAGGTAAGAACCAACACCTTGAAGCGAATCCGGAGGACCACCGGTAACCAGTGCAGCTCGCGGAGGAGAGGTGTAGAACGGGAGTAACGGGAAGCCCCCGTAACCACCCGCGCAGCCACATTCTGGACCAGTTGAAGTCTCTGGATGCTCCCCAAGTAGAGGGCATTACAGTAGTCCAGTCGAGAAGATCCTGCCTTTTAAAAACCTAATCTTTTAAAAATAAGACAAATAATATGAATGATGGTAGTAATCTTTATTTTATATGGTAACACAGATAGATCATAGCCAAAACAGGATGGGCATTTCCATTTTAGTAAAAAAGAACTGCCGAATACAATTAGGAAAAGACACAATAATAAATAAATGAGACACACACTGAGAAAATATGGTGACACCGCTTCTCAGTTGTTGCATGTATGAATCACAATATTTTTATATTTTTAGAAATATTCTTAAAAGGAAAAAGGAAGTGGTGCCTAAAATATACTAATATATCATATGTATGATTTCTTTCAAGTACTAGTTCAATAACTTACTTTGTGTTAATGCATAGTAATTGGTCTAAAATGTAACTTCATCTATCTTCCAATATTGTATGAATTTTAACTATGATATGGAACTAAAATATAAATTCACTGAATTCCAATTTAGACACTGAAATAAAGTCAAAATCAAGAATATAAAGATGACTAACCAGAACTGAAATGTACATGTTAAAATCTGTAACCTGAGCACCCTTTAGCTAATTTACCTTATGAATCTTTAGGCAATTTTCCCTCTCAAGATTTTGATACCAGGCTTCAACTACTTCTATGCTTCCTATTTTTACTTCACAGTATGCTTAGCAATCATACAAGGAAAGAAAGCAGTGTAAACAATGCATAATAAAAGGCATGGTCCTTCCTAAATGAAAACGGACGTTGTGTAACCTGAACATCCCTTCTCGACACGCTACTGGAAAATCCAAGCATGGGTAATTCCTCGTCTATTTGCCAGAGACTGAGTGTTGATTTTTTTCTTTCTTGTTGACCATGCCTCCTCTGCTCGGCTGAGCCTCAGTTTGTCACGAGGCGTAGTCTTTCAAGGAGTCATAGGAGATGCTGAAGCAAGCCACCTGGGACCTATATCAGGAAACTGGAAGGGCAGGTTGGATTCTGCAGCAGCGTGCCGAGAAGGGACATTCAGGTAAGATAACATCAATTCTCCAATGCGCTGCCTGGAGAATCCAAACATGAGATATACCCAAGCTAGTAGACTAAGTGAGGGAGGCTGACTGATCCCGGGAATTAGGAGTAGAGTATACTCTCTGCAGCACTTGCTGTCCAAAGGATGCCTCAACTGAGGCAAAACTGCCCACCTTGTAATGGCGGATGAATAATGTTAAAGAAGACCAAGTGGCTGACCTGCAAATGTCACTAACAGAGGTCTCGGTAGCCCAGGCAGCAGTGGTAGCTGTACTCCTCATTGAGTGGGCATAAATCTGCCCCGGAAGAAGCTTAGCCTTAAGGGCGTATGCCTTAGCAATGCACGCCTTCAGCCAGTGCCCTATGGTAGAAGAGGATACCTTCCTGCCCATCAAAGATGGGTGAAAGGAAACGAACAGAGCCTCGGATCTTCTAAAAGGCCCTGTTCATTTGATGTAGCTGCGGAGGGGCCTCCTAATGTCCAAGGTATGCCACTGAGCTTCCAAAGGATGTTTAGGATCTGGACAAAAATCTGGTAGCACTAGCTCCTGAGCGCGATGATACTCAGAGTTTACCTTAGGCAGAAAGGAGGGATCCAACTGCAGGACAACCCGATTTGGATGGAAAACACCTCTCACCGACAGGACCATTATCTCTGAAATCCTCCTGGCTGAGGTTATTGCCACCAGGAAGGCGACCTTAAGGGTCAGGTACCGGAGGCTGATGGAATTGAGTGGTTCATATGGCGAAGATGTGATGATTGAAGTACTAAAGTAAGGTCCCATGTACGGTACCGATGTACCACTGGGGGTCTCAAATTAGCTGCCCCTTTAAGGAAACTCCTAACCCTCAGATGCTAATTGAGAGGGGTCCCCTTGTCATTGGCCAATACAGTAGCTAGGCCAGTAACCTGGCATCGCAGAGTACTAGGGACTAACCCCTTGTCCAGACCAGATTGTAAAAATTCCAGAATGTCCGGAATGGATGCAGAAGTCAGGTCAAGATGTCCTCTGGCGCACTAAAGGAAGAATGCCCGCCAGGTGGAATTGTAAACATGCGTCGTTGATGGTTATCTGGAAGCTTGTATGGTCCATATTACTCCAGAGAGATTGTATTTCCTCAGGAGGATCCTCTCAAGTGCCAGACAGTCAACTGGAGCCATTGAGGCTCTGGATGCAGTATGACCCCCCAGGGATGGGATACGGACAGGCCCACCAGATCTGCATACCAGTATCATCGCGGCCAGTGAGGGGTGACCAGCAGAACTTCTGCCCTTTCTGCTATGACCTTCCGAATCACTCTCAGGATGAGAGAGATTGGAGGAAAGGCATAGAGGAGCCCCTCTGGCTAAGGGCAGTGTAAAGCATTGCATCCTTTGGCACCTGGAAGCGGGCAAAGAATCGTGGCAGTTGAGAGTTCTTTGGCATTGCAAACAGGTCCAGAAGTGGGCACCCAAACCTGTCCGAAAGCATCTGGAATAGAAGGGGGTCGAGGTGCTACTCTGACTGATCTATCTGGATCCTGCTCAACCAATCTGCTTGCATGTTGGTTGAGCCAGAGATATGCTCCGCCCAGCTCAGCATCCTCTGTGCCTCGTCTATGAGCAGCCTGGATTGTGTGCCACCTACACGGTTTCCATGCTACGTTATCTGTCAGAATTAACATATGGTGGTTTGCAATGGCACAATGGAAGTGGTGCAGGGTCAGATGAACTGCTCGCAGCTCCAACCAGTTAATGTTGTTTCTTACATCTGTTGGAGACCATTGTCCTTGAGCTACATGGTGATGGGTGCCCCACCCGGCTTGCATCTGTTGTAATTGTAATGAGCTGGGGCTCCTGGAAAATACAGCCCCTCTGTATCACTGCAGAGGTCCACCAGTGGAGTAATCAATGGACCTTTGGTGTAAGGCGGATTGTAGCCCTTGAGTTGCTGCAACCTTGTCTCTGGTGTGGGAGCAACACCCACTGTAACAGGCAAGCAAGGGACAACAGCGATACATGAGATCATCTTCCCCAGTAACTGAGACAAGAGGATTAGCAGGACAGATGGTAGGGAGATGATCTTTGTCACTAGCTGTTTGATACTGAGTTGACACTCCTGTGACAGAAAGATTAGCCGCTGACTGAGTCTATCTCTGTGCCCAGATGAAGTATGTACATGGTGGGATTCAAATGGCTCTTTCCCAAGTTAAAGGAAAAGCTGTGAAGCTGTAGGGTCTGGATTACAATATTTAGATCCTTGTAAGCTTGCATCTGCGAGGAGGACAATATTAAAATATTGTCTAGATAACATAGGACCCTGACCAGTATTTGTTGGAGAGATGCCACCACTATTGCTAACAATTTCGTGAATGTCTTGGGAGCCAATTACAGGCCAAATGGCATTGCCCGATACTGGAAATGTCGATTGTCATAAGTGAATTGCAGGAAACTTCGATGGGATGGCTGAATTGGAACATGCAGGTAGGCCTCCATCAGGTCGACTGACGTCAACAAGTCTCCCTGCCTTATGCACCCCAGAATTGACCTGAGGGACTGCATTTTGAATTGGTGATACACAACAAACTTGTTCAACTGCTTGAGATCCAAGATCCCTTTCCAGCCCCTGGAACTTTTTGGCACCAGAAAAAGGATGGAATAAAACCCGGACCAATGTTGCTCTATGGGCACCGATTCGATAGCGTAGATATTCAACAGATGTTGTATTTCTGCGTTCATCAACCATCTCTTTTCCAAATTTGGGGAGACTGAGCACATAAGATATTATTTGGGAGGACTGGAGTGGAATTCCAAGGTGAGGCCAAGCCTCACCATTTGGAGGACCCAAGCGTCGGTCATGGATGATTCCCATTGACAGCAAAAGTGATGGATACATCCACCAATGGGAAGCGTGGGCTGGTAGTCTCTTGCCACACCTAAAGAATCTATTATCTGAACCCCGGAATGGTCTTTTTGACAGGGGCTGGCGTCTTCCCCAATCCCTCTGGGATATAGGGAGTATATCGCCTATCTGCCCTCCTATAAGAAGAGGGGAGCACTTTACATTTGTCCTTGTCCTCCACAAGTATCTGGTCCAATGCTTCTCCGAAGAGGAGGGACCCCATGTACAGCGCCTAGGCAAGCTTCCATTTAGATTTCATATGTGCCCTCCAATGGCGGAGCCAAAGGTTACGGCAGAAGCCAGGGGGCAGGAGGCAAATTTGGCAGCATCCAGAGATGTGTCTGCTGAATATTCGGTGGCAGCAACCAATTTGTTTATATCTTGGTGTAGCTGTGTGTCTTCTGGGGGCAGTCTTTCCTGTAACTTACATAGCCAAATTAGAGAGACCCGATGTCAGACTGTACCCAATCTTAGCCAATCCCCCTCAAATAAGTCTACCAAGTGCACTAGCTTTCTCCAAATGAATCTCAGTGCTTCTTTTGTTCTTTTCTTGTGTTATAAAATAATCTCCTATTACTTTATTTTTTTTCTCCAGTCAATTTTAGCTTGTTTCAGGATGCTCTTTCCCAAAGATCTGTGAGCATTTTCTATCACTAGGTGGAGTGATGGCAGTTTTGGCAGAATTTCACTGCCATTACACTCTCTACTGATGAAAAATAAAGCTGTAATTTAAAAAAAGTTGCATTATTATGAAAGCATCAAGTAATAATAAAATTGAAAAATAAAAAACGGATTCACTCCACTTTCTTTTTGAATGGGGACCTTAACACTGATTAAGCGGAGCCCTTAAGCCCTGATTTATGGAGAATTGATGGAGAATGTTATGGAGAGTAACATCTTAAGTTTGTTGTTATTATTTTAGCCAACTGTGTTTGTAGGAAGGTTATTGGATATAAGTCCTTTGGCTGCAAAATCTGTATTTTTATAAAGTAGATATCTATCTGGGACAAGAGAAAGTAACCATTCTGTAACTAAGGATTATAGTTTTTCTTTCTTCTTTCTGATTATTTTGCAGCCTTTCAATGCCACAGATGTGTCTGTGTAATAGTGATGTCATCAGAAAGGCAATATAGAATTCCAAACTGAAGTTCAGAAAGTTAATAAAATACCCAGATTAAAACAGTCACTAAATATATTTGCTATATGCTAAGCTTTTTAATAAAAAAAGAATGAAGAACTATACTACTTTAATAGCTTGGAAGTTCTAGAATAACAAAATAAGAACCTAAATGTTTTCCCCAACCTTGGTTTCATGGCATGACTGCTGGAACAGTTGGCTGGTATTTTGTCCCCTTAGGGTTATTAATGCTCCTCCAAAGAAGTAAGCATTTTGTTTATTTGTTTATGGCATTTCAAGAACAGAGTCTGCCTTGATTTCTTGTTTCTGTGCCAGTAACTTGCCTTTTATGACCGGCAAATTGTTTTTATATAAAACATATTTTTTTATATACTAAATTTTCTGATTGGCCACCAGCTCTATTTTGTGAGCAAGCATATGCATTTCATAGAAGCCATTTTATAATCCTGTTCAGAGCAAGATAGTCATCCACTGGTCCATAAAGGCTAGAGATCCCTAACATTGCTGACACAATCCATGTTACCTGAAGGCTTATCCATAAAAATAGATAAAGGTTCCTGTCAGAGTCTGAATCCGAAGGGGAAGAGGAACAGCTGACAGAGTGAGAGAGTGGATCCATTGGCTTGGAAGAAACTGGGGAAGTGCAAAGTCAGGCTGGGCAGAGCAGGGGAGAGGTAGAACAAGGGAGGGGGGATTCAGATGAAGACCAAGGCCAACCTCCTCCTTATCCTAGGCAGCGCAGGAAGGAACGTGGCTTACAAGGAAGGAAAGGCACCCAATCCTCTTTACAAGGCACAGCTGCTGATGGAGTTTAAAAAGAAAGGCAAATGGGAGGGTGGTTGCTGGAAACAAACTCTGAGTTTATCTGGTGGTTATCTTGGATTCCTGGCATCCTACCAACTGCTTTGACTTACTGCCCTGCTACTTCTGGAATTTCCTATTTTGCTTATCCTGCTGAATTAATTACCTTGTCTTGCCTTGTTGGATTTTTTGTTGAAAATTTTTCTGTTTACAACGCTTGGGACTGAAGTATTGCCAGCCAAAAACTATTACAGGTTGGTGGAAGAGCTCTCTCCAGGCCGGAGAATTGAAAGGGACATTGGGGGCACAGTTGGTGATAATAAAGGGACTCATATCGGTTCTCTGGCTGTGTTGCCTTTGTGTCAGGCCCCGGGTCATCACACAGGCCTCCTACCTTGCGAGGGAATGGTGTCCTCAGAGCAGGATGGGGTGGTGTTCTGTGTGCTATAGCCGCTAGAGAACTGCAGGCTATCCCGGCTGCTCTTCTGGTGCTCCAGGCTCAGGCCGTGGGTCAGCACCATGGCCAGGTCACTGGCTGCCGGAGACACCTCTTCCCCGTGCTGCTGAGAAGGGGAAACAAGCTCAGAGTCCGGGTTGTGGCCCTCTCGGAGGGAGATGGGCAGTTCAGAAGTAGAGAGAGCAGCAGCAGCAGCAGCAGCAGCAGCGTCCCAAGCTCCCCCAGCTCCAAGCAGGGCTCCTGTGCTCAGGCAGCGAGGGATGGAGGTGGGCTCCTCTCACTGCCGCCAGGGCAGCCCTAAGCACCTGGACTGGGGGCTGCAATCAGCAAGACTTCTGAGGGGGGCAGAGCTAGAAAGACAAGTGCAGTTTGTATCTCTCTCTCACACACACACACACACACACACATACACACAACCGCCCCAGTTCCTTGGCTGCTTCCGCACCGACTCACAGCTTCAGAAACACCTGCCAGGGCCAGAGGCTGCTGCATTCACTGGCTACTTCAGCTGCTCGGCCTGCAGAGCTTTCCTGGGGTCCTTTATCTGGGGACCAGGATTAAAATGGGGGAGCCCTTTGCTTGGCATCTCCTGCAGAGATCAACTTGCTTCAGCTGCAGCTGACGAGGAAGGCAGAGGCCTCATCCTTGGAAAATCCCTTATGAAACACTTTCAAAATTGGGCCCATTGAAGGGAAAGCAATGAGAACCCTGCCTAGTGCCCCCCACACCTCCCCACCTTCTGTTTTGTCTACTGGAAGCAAACAATCTCTTTTATTCCAATTATTCAAACACCCAGAAGTAAAATCCGTGCCTGATCCTCCACGTGACCTCCCTCGAATCTGCCTGGATTTGGGATTGCGGGCTGGGCAAGGATAGCTCAGGGGCCATTCAGGCAGTGGCCCAAATTAAGCTCCAAATGACCCCCCCAGGCCAGCCGATGTGGCCCAACGGCACTTCCTGGGGCCCGGCCATACCTTGGCAGCAATGGAAGCAGGGGACAGGCGAGGCCTGGGACCATCCTCCAAGCTGAGCCCCGGATAAATCAGGGAGGCCGAGCCTGGTTCTGCCTCCCGGAGAAAGTCCACACGATCCTTTCTGCGCTGCAGAGCATTTGCTCCCGGCTGCTCATAGATGGGGAGCTTGGACCAATCCTGAAAAATATAAAGCTGGCATGACTGGCAATCCCAGCGCTGCAAAACCAAGCAAGGCAAGAGGGGAAGGGGAGGGGGCCACAGCAGCTCTTGAGCCTTGGAGGGCCCATCTCCTTTGGCATGAGAGACGCCATCAAGGCCCAAAGGGGCCACGCTGGCACCCAGAAGCCAAGTGCCAGGACCAGCCTACTGTGCCAGGGCCCTGGGCATCCCCTCGGCCCTCCCGGATACTCTGCCCATTTCCACGAAGCAGAAAGCTCCAAAATGGTTCTGGATTGTGTGTGGCTTAACAAAGGCATTTGATTTAGTCTCCTTTTAATCCAGATCCATGCCTGTGATGCATGGCAGCCTTTTGGCAGTCTCCACCACGTTTCCCAGTCCTTTCCTGAAGCCTCGGAGTACTTAGGAAGGTGCCCTGCACTTTCCGGGTCTTTGCAAAAGGACCACAAAACGGGGAAGGAGCTGGAAGCCCCACAAAGACCTGCCAAGGGATGGAGTCTCCTCTGCCAAGAGTGGAAGGCTGGAAGGAGGACTGAGGGTGGGAGTGGACGTAGCCCTGGAAGGCAGGACCAGATCCAGGGAGACAAACTGCCAAGAAAGAGGAAGAGGCCCCCTACAGATCCTTCTTTGTCCCACCCGACCAGGCAGGAAGGATGCTGCCAAAGGATTCCAACTGGGAGGGAAGAGGCCCTTCTCGGTCATTGCCCCCACCCAGTGGGACATCCTCCCAAACTCTGCTGGCCTTCTGCAAAGGAGAGAAACTATGGCTCTGCAGCCTGAAGCCCAGGGGAGCAGGCAGCCGTGGGGCTGGTTAACACACTGGAAAGCCCTCCCCGCCTTTCAATTGCTTAGCATTCCTTGCCTCTTTTATGTACTGTTATTTTATATGCTGTTTTTATGCTTTTAATATTTTATTGTACATTATCCAGAGTCCCCCTGTGAGAGAGATGGGTGGTTCTTAAAAGTAATAAAACAATAAATAAGCCAACTGCTCCCTGGAGGTCTGTGACTGGTGGCCCCCAGACCCCAGCACGGAGCAGAGCCTGCACCAAGCGGGAATAGGCCAGGTGACCTCCAAGATGCTGTCCCTCACCACGTCTGAGGCCAGAGATGCCAAGGGACACACAGGCAACTTTGTGGTTGATCTGATCCTCAGAAGGGCATCCAGTGTCTATCAAAGTCCTCCTGCCACTCTTTTACCCCCTGCCGAGTTCCCGGGGTGGCAATTAAGGGAGAACTGGTCCATCCCAGGGCAGGTCTGCTCAAAGCTAATTGAACTCCCAGTGGAGGGCAAGTGCCTGCTGGATCCTTGTGCCAGGGGTGCTGAGCCTTGCAGGCGAGAGGGCAGGGACTGCATCCTCCTTATGGCAGGTACATCTCCCCCCGCAGGAGGCCCCCCCTCCTGCCTGGTTGCTCCATCAGAGATGGCCCAGATTACAAGCCCCTCGTGGAGACACAGCTTCTGTCTCTTGGAAGTCAAGGAGGTCCCGGGGGTAGCTAGGCCCCCACTCTACCCGCCAAAGATAGCTAAGACTCTCCACCAGCTGAGGTCTGCAAGGCCCAGGGAGGTCCAGGCTCACGGCTGGTCATGGAGCTCCCTAAGCTGGTCAGCCAACAGAAAGCATTCAAACCAGCATGGGAGCAGGAGGCCATTCAGCCACTCCCAAGAGGTTTGTGGCATGCATCAACTCTTCACCAGGTGTGGGTGGGCCCCAAAATGGGGGAGGGAAAGTGTGTGTGTGTGGAGGACTCAAGCTTCACCTTGTGGGCCACCTGAATACAATCCAGTAGCAGAGTCAGAACTAACCGAGGTTGGGGAGTTGCATTCACTAACAGATTGGCAAGTTTCAGAGGCTTCGGACGATGCAGAGCTGGAGGACTTCTGGCAGGCCCCAAGTCGGGTCAGCAGCAGCAGAACAGACAAGCAGAGAGGAAGAGAAGAAGCTATTAGGGAAGGTCAGGAGGACAGTGGCGGCGGCGGCAGCAGTGGCAGCAGAGACAAAGTATAGCTTGAGTGACATGTGGAGTGGCAGGGCTGGACTGTCCTGAGGCTGGGAAGGCGATGGAGGAAACGGGACAAGGAACAGGCGGAAATGAAAGCAGCAAGCAGCTGGGGGAACCTCTCATACGGGAGGAGGAGGAGGAAGTCCAAACCTTCACCAGGCTTATCGTGAGTAGGAGGGAAACTCCCCCCTTCCACCTGCAGTGATAGAGATCTCCTGAGAACTGGATTTTCCCTCCACCTCCCAAACTGTGAGCAACCAGAGGGATCCTGAGACCCTTCTGAAGCTAGAAGCCCCCCCTCCCCCAGTCAATGTCCTCATGCCAAGGTCACCTTTAAAGAGCTGCTGGACGAGTGCCAGCATTAGCCTTTGAATTGGGCAAGGAAAGCCACGGATGTCCTCTCTTTCCTTCAGCCCAAGAAGGGGCTCCTACTGGCAGCAGCTCCAAAGAGGGCTCCAGCTCCTCAGGGTCCTGTGGCTCCCTCACGGCCCACCTCCTTCCTCAAAAAGGAACTGGCTCAATCCTTTCCCAAGGGAATAATGGAATCAACCCAGCACAAAGGGACAGCCCTCCCTGTACAAATCAGGCTCCGCCTCCATTTCCAAGGGCCTGGCCAGGGAAGGAGGGACTCTTGAATCGCTCCCAGGAGAGGAGGAAGTCTCTAGGCTGCCACCGGCCTCTTTCAAGCGCAAGTGGAGTCATAATTCTGTCCTGGACTGCCTTCTTTGTTCACCCTTAGCTCACCTGGCTGGTGATGTCCAAGGGCATTGGCGAAGGAGGCTTGGAGAACATGGCATCCTGCGAGATGAAGCCCGAGTCGTGTGATGAGACACTGGACAGGCGGGTGTTGGCATTTACCAGTTGTGCCACACTATGGGAGTAAAATGTAAAACCAGGTGAGATGCTGGGCATCTAGGAAGGCACCAGAGCTTCCCCAGGAAGTGAAGCAAGAGGACATTGGTTGCAGAAGTGAGGCAAGGTGAGCCAAACAGTCCTTTACATGCCCTCCTCATGCTGGCCCTGTTCCGCTGGGGGAGGGCAGCAAATAAAAGCAGCCCTTATTTTATGCTGATTCAAGGACTGCAGAGTTGTTACTGTTAGCAGAGTTGTTACAGAGTCCTTCTCCACCATGAAGAAGCCTTCAAGAAGTCAGCTCTTCCTCTTCAGCTGGGATCAATAAAGTAGGCTGAATCTTATGATCAAGGACTTACATGCTGCAGCCTACACAATACGTATTTTAATTCTTTCCTCAGCTAAAGGCAGAAGCACTTTCAACGTCTATGAAGAATTTTGGGGTGAGATCAAGAGCAACATGTCTTAAAGATTGGAGCAGAACTTTTCCTGGCTACTTCCAGTTGACAGATGTTACTCCACCATCAAAGATAAAAGGCTCCATGTTTTGCTTGACCTGAAGGACAGAACTGCCATGGCTCAAGTTCATTTGTTATGTCCAGTTCAAGGCCAACGCTGACCACAGCTGCTCAGGTCTGGCTCTCTTGGATTTTATTCCATGCCAACTCAGTTTGGGAAGTATCTGGTACATCACAAGGACTTTAGCCATCAAGACACAGTTGCAACTGGGGTATTGTTGAACCTACTCAAGCTTTGTAAGGTCTGTTCCTGTTATGCACCACTTAACAAGAGATTCCCGGTAGCTGAGCCAAACATACCTGCACATGCTGGATTTGCGGGATCCTGAGCTGCTAGGGGAGGATGGAGGGGTTTGGTAAGACCAGCTGTAATCGGAGCCCTTCAGATCTTTGATCACCTGCAAGAAAAAGTTGTTTTAGCTGTGTCCTTACAACATTTCTGGCCCTAAGAGATTTTGCCCTCTGAACAGACCCCCGAGGCATTTGCAAACTGAGGAGAGGCTCGCTGGCCTTTGGCCAATCTATGTTCACCCAGACCACAGCCAAGATGTTGCCATGAAGGGCCATCAGCTGAACTGCTTGTGCCACCAGGCCTTGCTTAAAGCAAAGAAGGAAGCGTTAAAGGGATGGATATCGGCCTGATTGTCTCTGGTGCTCCTTGGAGCATGGCACAACTCTCAGTGAACTGGGGGCCAGATAACAAAAATCGTTGGGCAAAATTCCCCTCAACCAACAACTGACATATCACCCACAGAGTCAATTTAGCTTCCCAAACTATTCCAATCTTTTGCTCTCCAATGTTGGGGTCCGGGCCCTGAAGCCCTTCGGTTCTTAGCTCCAGGGAGGAGATGCACCACTTGGAATTGCTCTGGGGCCAGGAGGCCCAGCCTGCATGCAGAGCTGCCAGCCTGGATGGGTTTCTGGAAGGGGCCTGGCCACAGCAAAGCAGAATGCCCACCCATAGACTGCCCATCTTCAACTACTCCAGAGGAAGTACAAGTTCACATGTGACTATGTGAGTCCATTGGGCCTTCATGGGAGCCATAAACTCCTGAGCCTTCCTGGATCCAGTTCCCTAGACTGCAAACTTTTGGAATGGTCTTTCCTGTCTTCACTGGCCTTTGGGGTTTGCCAATGGCTGAAATTATAAGATATAGAGCTCTCCGTTTCTTTGAACTGATTGAAATCCACTGAGGCAGGATTGTTATTCAGAATGGTGATATAGGAGTCCTCAATTTATGACCATTTAACAATGGCATGACAGCTTCTTGAAAAGTGACTTACAAGCCATCCTTGCAGTTATGACCCTCACACTATCCCCGTGGCCACATGATTACAATTTTGACCCTTGGCAACCAGCTCACATTTACAATAATTGCAGCATTCTGCAGTTAAAATGTTTCAGGCATGCTTCTGAGAAGCAAAGTCAAGGAGGGGTCGAATTTGCTTAACAACCATGTGATTCACTTAACAATAAATGAATTAAATGGTGAATCACTTAATAACCACAGTAAAAATGGTTGTCGGGTCATGTGATGACTCGCTTAACTGCTTCACATGTGAAATTCTGGTCCCAACTGTGGTCATGAATCAAGCACTGGGGTGAATAAATAATCGTAATAAAAATGGCTTGGGCAAAAAGACTGCTGATTAAATCTGCAAGATTTACTTCTAGATAAGAATGATTTAAAAATTCAAAATAATTTCATAAATAGCGATAACGGGGGAGTGGGGGAGTGAATTGTATTTTATCTAGCAAAAATCTCAGATCCAACAATGTCAGTTAGAAAAGAAAGACCCTGGCCCACATTTAGCCAAAAGAATACTTTACTAATACTTTACAAAAGAGGCAAAGCTGGATTATTATTATTATTATTTCTATTTATATCCTGCCCTTCTCCGGAGACTCAGGGCAGCTTACAGTTTCGAGCACAACTAAGTGCTCAGCAAATT
>JANHFM010005129.1:63317-75394 GCA_032468115.1 Grayia smithii | reverse complement strand
TCTTTATTTTAACTGGAAAAGTTGGGGGTCGTCTTATACGCCCAGTCGTCTTATACGCCGGAATATACGGTACTTTTGTTATCTCTAGTATCTTTCTTTCATAGTCTCATCCTATTGTGTTTTTTTAAGAGAATTCAAAACAAAAACATTTTCTCATGGGAAGAAGTCTTATTAATAATACCAAAATCTTATTTCAAATCTATCTGGACCAATAGCCCACTTTTAACTTTCCAGAATCAAAGTTCTGATCGATTCTTTGCTGTTCATGCCAAAATAATTAAGTCTTTAAACTTTGAACAGATAGTTTTCGCCTTAAAACCATTCATTTAGTGACCATTAAAAGTTATAACAGCACTGAAAAAAGTGACATAACATTTTCACACTTATGATTATTGTAGCATCCCCACAGTCATATGTTCAAAATTTGGATGGTTGGCAATTGGCATGTATTTATGACAGTTGCAGTGGCTGGTGTCATGTGATCACTTTTTCAATCTTATAACAAAGTTAATGGGGTTTCACCTAATAACTGACTAACTTAATTGCAATGATTCACTTAACAACTATGGCAAGAAACGTCTTAAAATGGAACAGAACTCTTAACTATCTTACTTAGCAATAGAAATTTTGGCCTTGACTGTGGTTGAGGACTGCCTGTATTTAAAACATCTTTCATTAAAAATTGAAGGAAACTCATCTGATTTGATCTTGTCAGTAGAAAAGAAATGTATGGTTCAGTCACCAAGCATATCAATTGGAAAACCACTAGCAGAATCAGGAAACAGTAGTGTAGAATCTATTAGTTTCTTAACTAGAACCATTCTAGTACAATCATTTACCACTGTAAACAAATAAATGAGAAAGTAAAAACCACAGCAATATTTATCTTTTCATCTTGTCTGTGTCATTATCATCCTACCATCAACTCAGCACATTATATGTCTGAATTCAATGCTTCGTTAAGCCGTTTGACATACATTTAAAATACATTGTGAAATAGTCCCTCTTCTCTCACCTTATGCTTCAGAAACATTTGAATTTGTCGTGTTCATAGCAAGCAAAGTAGATGTATTCTTCGTATGTGATAGGAAATATCATACATACAAATAGACCTCTATGATCATGTAAATTGTAAGGAGAACCTCTATTTTATTATGTGAGACTTGATCCTAAATAATATATTACAAAGATGTGTCCCTTCAAAGAAAAAAAAGTAAGGCTTCTTCATTAAAGCAACCATTGATGACCTGTAGTTAATTAGCAGAATCTACTCATTTGCCAAAAATATAGCTAATCATGTGTAAACCAATACTATATGTATAGTACTACATGAATTACATTGAATGGAAACTGAATCCATGTGTTTATGTAGTCTCCAGTTTCACAGTGCTATATAATGCCAAATACTTCAAATATTAGTGTTTTAGAATTATGAAATGTTAACAGTTTATAGTAAAACTCATCATAATTATATAATAATCTGTAAAATGATAAAACTCTTTTAAAACATATTCTTTTTTTGATAGGGTAATACTATTGTAATTTCATAGTGTATCAAGTTATTCATTGATCAATGTTAGAAGATTTCAGAAATATTTTTTGTTAGTTTAGATATAGTATTTTGAAATAAGTTTAAAAGCAAGCATTATAAATAAGAAAATAAATAAATTTTGAAATAAATGAAATAAATTTCATTCAAACTCATTTATTAAAAATTATCAAAATTCTGGAGCCATTCTAATAGTAATAAGCTCTTTGTCAGATAGATAGAGTTCTCTCCATTGTTGTTATTTTATCCCTGTACATCTACATATTTGATTTCCACTGTTATTAAAACTTAAATATGACAAATCTCATTTCTTTACAACAATTCAATAAATATTTGAAGGAAGAAAATACAGGCAGTCCTCAGCTTATAACAGTTCATTTAGTGACCAAAGTTCCTAAGCACTGAAAAAAGTGATGTATGATCATTTTTCACACCTTTGTACCATCTCCATGGTCACATGATCAAACTTTGGCTGCTTGGCAGTTCATGTTTATGACTATTATAATGTCCTGGGGTCATGTGATCCCCTTTTACGACCTGAAGAGCAATGTCAATGGGGGAAATCAGATTCACTTAACAACTAACTATTAGCTTAACAAATACAATTATTCACTTAACAACTGTAGCAGAAAAAGTCCTGAAATGGGGTGAATTCACTTAACAGATGTTTCACTTAGCAACATAAATTTTGGGCTGAACTGTGGTCGTAACTCAAAGACTACCTGTATAGAAATTAAATTATTGGGCTTCAATATTGATGATAGTATTACATATGATGAAGATTTTTAAAAATGTATATTATTTTAATTACTCTGTAAGAAAGTACTGTTGGTTAGAATTTCTAGCACCAAAATAGAAGGATTTTTTAAAAATTATTTCATGTTTGTACTCTATAGTACAGTAAATATTTCTTCGTTAAACAACAGTAGAAGAAATGTGAGTTTTTGTTTTATATGGTTATCATACTATCAGCATGTTGTTGTTGTTGTTGTTGGTGGTGGTGGTTGCGAAGTCGTGTCCCACCCATCGCAACCCCATGGACAACATTCCTCCAGGCATTCCATCCTCTGGAGTCCATTTAAGCTCATGCTTAACTGCTTCAATGACCTCAGTCTCTGTGGTCTTCTTTTGCCCTCAGTAGTTCCCAGCATTAGGTTCTTCAGTGAGTCCGTCCTTCTCATTAGGTGCCCAAAGTATTTGAGTTTCATCTTCAGGATCTGGCCTTCTAAAGAGTAGTCAGGGTTCATCTCCTCTAGGACTGACCCGTTTGATCACCTTGCAGTCCAAGGGACTCGCAGGAGTCTTGTCCAGCACCATAGTTCAACGGCTTCAATTCTTTGGCGCTCAGCCTTTCTTATGGCTCAACTTTCATAGCCATACATTGCAACTGGGAAAACCATAGCCTTTACACACTTTCGTTGGCAGTGTGATGTCTTGCTTTTTAGTAGGTTAGGGTTAGGGTATCAGCATGTTAATATTTCAAATATTGGCTTTTAACTCCTTTTGCTGGTAGGAATACCTAATAAAAGGGACATAATAAATGATAATATGAAAATCTCTAATAATCAATTAGTGCAGACTAGATCTGTACTTTCAACTCTTTACAAGTTTATATCTAGTTCCTGAAGCATTCCAGAGAAATACTATTGTCAGAATTGTTCAGTGGAAAATTTTCAAATAATAATAGTACTAAATAACCACAAATGATTTAAATATATAGTATGATATATTTTGGCAATGAATACATGTGAGGAAAACTAGACTGAAAAAATTAATTTTATTGTTATTTATGTTTATAACTGTACCTTAATTTCTGAATTATAGTATATTATTGAACTTTCATAGTATTTTTTCTCAGCTTTTGTTTTCAATAGACTCAGGAAGAAGGACCTTGTTCTGTTGCTCATAGAATTATGCTATGCTAATACTTCTTGTGCATGGTTTACATACACTACACTGGGCAATTCAGTTATTCAGGACAGTAGTACTTTTCTGGAAAATAATTTAATACTTAACAATTAGGAACCCTGAGATAAATAATTTTATTATTAATAGATTTTTGATATTTTTGTAATTCATACTATCAGTATGTGCTTTCATAGTAGAGCAGTTTTAGAGACAGAAGGAGATGAGAGGAAAGGACTACATTTGAGACTATAAGTCAATACAAGAACATTCTATATTAGTTCTTTACTGAATAATAGCTGAAAATCTGTCATTATGTTTCTTAGTAAATTATTACTACCAAATATAACAATATTTGAATCCAATAAAGGTAAAAGTGGCCTGTTGTTTGCCTTGGATTTACTAAAGTATGAAAACAATCTTTAGAAGGAAAAAAGGAACAAACCTAACTGGATTTAACAGCTATATTTTTATGAGTGGGCATATATACTAAAAAAAGCATAGATAATTAGGTGTTCTTTAGATGAATTTATATATATATATATTGGAATATATCTATAAATAATATTAACTATTAATCTGATATCTGATTTCATATAACTTCATTTTTATGCAATGGAACTCTTTCAAAACAAATAATTTGAAATGTTGACCTAAGTAATGAGATCTTTTTTTAAAAGCTAAATGAAAAATGTTTTTAATGTATAGTTTAATTATATGGAATTCAATTTTTTATTTTAAATTAATGTTTTACTTCCTAGGTTAAATGTAAGTTTCATTGTACAGATGAACTGTCCTAAGAAAAGAGAGGATATAAATATCCTATTTAATTTAATAAAGCAGGCATAAAGTTCATACATATTTTTTTACAAGGATTGTATTCTTTTAAGTTACGACTATATAATACACTTATAAAATAATGTTAGAACTTTATAGAATTAAGAAGAGTTGAGTACAGGTAATCCCTAGATTACGAGCATTCCCTTAGCAAATGTTCGAAGTTACGCGATAAGCACCCCCTAGCTTTTACAAACAAGTCCTGAAATTACAAATTTTGCCGCACCATGGCAGTTGTTCGCTGTTACGAACTACCACAGAGGGTCTGCAACATTCGCCTGCCTATTTCCCCCCCACCCCCTGCTGGGTCTTCACAGGCACTTCGCCTGTGGAGACTCACTCACTTTGCAAAGCTCTCCTCTCCGTCCCAGTTTTTTACCTGTTTCATTGCTTCAGGCTTTCAGTGCATTCGCAGAGAACAGGCATAATCATGTGAGATCAAGTAGTACGAGATCTTGTGCTACTGATCTTGTGTGATCTCGCATTTTAGCCTCATTTCTCTGCGAATTGAGTCCTGGATGTTTGCAAACTTCAGTCCTTCAGTCCTTCCCTCTATTTGCTGTTTCTTTGCCAAAACCTGCAGGAAGATTGCGTTCCTGTAGGCTTTGGCAGCCCTTTGCAAAAAGCCTTTGTTGGCACCAGCAGATCTTAGGAGGAGCAGGTGCATCCCTCCAAAGCTCTGTTCCTACCAGCAAAGGCTTTTTCATCACCAAAAGCTGACTTCAGCGGTGAGAAAGGAGGCCTGGAAGGGCGCATGCATCCCTCCGGGCCTCCTTTTTCATCGCCAAAGGCTTCTTCAAACCCTTTTCTGACAAGAAAGAAGGGAGCAGGCAATGAAACACAGGCTGGAGAGGAGACAGTTCTTCATAAGGTAAGTGACCCAGGGTGACGGGATGGGACGGAGCAATTGTGGGGACCCCAGCAGTGGGAGAATGAGGTATCTGTGGGTCGGGGAAGACCTTGGGTGGTCTGAACCAGGTGGCCTGTTCCATCACTAGGCTCCTCTATGGGGTTCCCACCCCGAGATATCTTTCAAGGTAAGAGATTCACTCCTACGAATCCTCGGGTTACAAATGAAATGGGCATGCTCCATTACATTCGTAACTGAAGGACTACCTGTATATGAAAATATAATACAAAATAGAGAAACGTTTGATTTTGTAGCATTAAATTACTTCTGGGTTAAAGTAAAAATGCTTCCATTCCGTAGAAACGATTGTAACTGTTGTTTGTTCTTTTCTCATTTTAATTTTTTTAAATCTACAATATATTAGATCAAAAATATAGTTAACAAGAATATGTTCTTTTAAACAGCAAACTACAAATCAGATGCAAACTGATTCTTTGTCTCCATCTCCTAAGACTGTGTCGCCGGTGCCTTTAAATAACGCCACCAGTGCCCCAAGGTTTGGAACAGTTATTCCTAATCGCATCTTTGTTGGAGGAATTGATTTTAAGGTAATTTGGATGACTGAATAACAGTCCAACTTTTTTTGTAATAGAATTGTTTTTATATTGTTACATATATCTAAGAATTTATTCTTATCATTTTATCTTCTGGTAGATAGATACAGAAAATAAGTGTTACGTCTTCCCCATCTCATCCCTTTGTTGTTGTTGTTGTCTAATAAAATAGCATTGTCATTACAGTGGATTCCAGTCTCCCACTCTGATCTATTTCAATAGGTTGGGGATTTTCCAGAACAAATTTACTAGTGTCTTTGTGAAGATAGAGGATAGGGAATCATCCTAGCTTATTAGTCGTGCTCTGATCATTCTACCTTTTATTTTACTGTTTTTCAAATCTTTCATTCACCCATAAATTTACTCAGAGGAATTTCACTTTTTAGTTTTTCAAATTATTTTTCTTGAGTTTGAAAATATCCAAGTAGCATCCTTGAAAATATCCAGGTAACGTCCTCTCACTGCCTTCATTCATAGGACCTTCTATTGTGTATGGAAAAGTGTGCATTTATTTTCAATGTGCAATTATGAACGAGAAGATGTATGTTGAAAGAAATGTAAACTAGCCACTTCCAATCCATTCAAAGGCCAGTGTTGCAATTAACTAAGAGCAAAAGCAAAAATATCTATATTCTTAGACACTACAGGAAACATAATACTTGAAAATACATTCCCTCCCATCATAGCTTAGTAAAATATCTAAATATGCACCCAGCATTAAAAACTTAAAAGTGCTACTCTAATGAAATATTAATTCTTAAATATATTATTCAGTTTATATAGAGAGCCATTGGCACAGGGTTAGAATGCAGTATTGCAGGCTAATTCTGCCAACTGCCAGCTGTTCGATTCTCACTGGCTCAAGGTTGACTCAGCCTTCCATCCTTCCAAGGTCGGTAAAATGAGGACCCAGATTGTTGGGGTCAATATGTTGACTGCAAACCGTTTAGAGAGAACTGTAAAGTACTATGAAATGGTATGTAAGTCTAAGTGCTATTGCTATTCATTGTATCCTGTTCAGCACTTTGTTTTAACAAAACGCGCTTCCAAGGTGATTCATTCTTTTTTTTAAAGTCCAATCCTTCCCATTTTATTTCCTGCAATAACACTGCTTTGTGTGTTTTTCCAGAGTAACTTTTCTGGAAAATGATCTTGAAAACCATTCATTATCAGGCATGCCAATATATCCAAAGAAACTGCTGATTTTTCTCTTCCTTGTATTATTTCCCTTTTAAAAAAAAACAAATTTCAGAATACCATAGGAGACGGAAGTGGAAATTGTATACAATATGGGTAAGTCTAGAAAAATTGGCCCATTTTAAAAAAGACTTCAGGTATCCTTATTATACAAACTGCTGAAGAATATAATTGAAAAGTAATGTAACTTTCAAAAATATAAATGGATAGATTGAAATTAGTTTTGATTGAGCAAACATGCCAATTATTAAAAAAATGTCAATATTAAGTTATAATTGTATTTTAACTAGATTTACTTATAAGATACAGTCTTACTCTCTGTCTCTTCCCCCTCCCCCTTTTATTTATTTTAATAGACTAACGAGAATGACTTGAGGAAATTTTTTTCCCAATACGGCTGTGTAAAAGAAGTAAAAATAGTAAATGACAGAGCTGGAGTATCTAAAGGGTTAGTAAACCAAAACATTTATTAAATTAATATACTGCTGAGAGGATGTATATAATTTTCCAAAAATTAAGAGCATGGTATAAAAGTCCTTCAGGTCTGTAATTCTGTAGCAAATTATCTGAGTGTAAGTTTAAACAGTGTTAGGTTTCTTAGTAAAAATGTATAGGCTGTGTTTGGTTGAAAACAATTTTTAAAGGCCAAGTTGTGTTACTCATTTGCAATAAAACAATATGTCATGATATTAAGTTGAAATCCATTTAATTAAATTCATAGAGTATGGTCCTCAGAGAAGAGTATATGCAGTTATTTACAGGTGGGAAGAAATGCTAAAAAGCTATCTTATTATTTATTTCTTCATTCACATTCCTTTTATCAATATTACTCTTTAAGATTTAAATTTTTTGAAAATCATATAATTTATATGGAATTATTAAATTTACTTAGTTTACACACTATAGAGTTATTCCAAACAGATAGATGGACAATATATAAATTTAATAAATAAATAAATGCATGATATTATGCAACATAACTTAAATGTTTATTAATAATTCTGTGTTGTCAGTCTGTTGTATCATTATTATTCAATAAAGGCTGTTCTAAAACATCCCTTTAATTATTTTATCCTTCACTGTGATATTTCTCTATCATGCAAATGAGTTTCCATGTCTGTGCTGTATACCATTTGGAATGTTTCAGCAAAGCAATTTTTGGCATACAATACCTCTGCATCTATGTCCATAGCAGCATCTATTGTGTTACCTCAGCTCCTTCTCAACCCCAGAAGTATTTTCAGCAGCATTCTCTGATTTTTTTTCCTCTTCATCTTCATATTTTGCCAAAATCATTTCTATTTTCTTGTTCCTTGTGATTAGTGTTATTGTTTTTCCTTATTAACCTACATTTGAAAAGGAATAATTTGGGGAAAAATAGATTTCATTGAGGTTTTTGTTCAGACTATTCTACTTTTTAATAAAGTTTTAGACTTTAAAGAAGCCTTCTTCTATGTATACAATGTTTGAGTAAAGTTAATAAATCTGACAAACATATTTGTGTCTCATGTTTATAGGCAAAGGCCAAGAAGGTGAGGCATGCCATCTTTGCTAAGTATTAGTAAAACAAACCTAATAGAACATTGCTCTTTGGTTAGGAAGAAAGCACTTCCTAGCTCAGATAACATGCATGTATGTAAGGTTCTTTCACAAAGCAAGTATCTTCCACTAGCTGAAATAAAAAAAATTCAAAATCATTCCAAGAAGCATATATAGTACAATAATGTATTTTCTCAAAATGTATTTTTTCATCACCTTTTTCAGTGGCTAAAGTATTCAACACCTCTGCAGAAGATTCTGCCTGTTCTTCATCAAACCCAGGGCTGACCAGCTCCAATATATTTCAGTGTTTTCCAGATCTATAGTATTTAAAAAAACATAAATTTACTGTCTTCATCCCTTTGAAGCAATTAATTAAATTGAATTCAAAAAGACAGATTAAATTATTTGATTCAGAAATATCCCTAGTGTAGTGAATTAAAGTATTCAGTTATTTCCAGTCATGCTAATACCAGAACTTTGAAACCTTTTGAGGAATTAAATAGATGGATTGTTGTAGATTCCCTGTTTTCCATTTTACATTCTCCATTTATAGAGGCTGTCCTATCTGAAATTTTATCCTAAACTTATAGTGCATCCACTTTAGAAGTTGTAAGTGATCATTTCATAACAAAAACTTAATTTTGATCCACAGCTGTTCAGATAAGACTTACAAAGAAGTAGCATGACCATGGATACTCTTAAACATAGTGCTAAAGCCCTTCATATTACTCAGCTTCTCCAGATTTGAGGGCTTTTATAGGCCAAGCATGATGGGAAAGAAAGCTGTCAGTTGGTTTTATTTTAAGCCGTTAAACTACTGAATGTATTATCTAGATCAAGTTACAGTTTTCTTTGTCAATTTGAATTTGATTCATAGTATCAGATATACAGTACATACATCTGTATAGTAATATTAACTGGCTTTACATTGGGTAAATTTCCTATACTACTTTACAACTACAGTGGCATACACATTACAGAAATGTGATTGCCATTATAGATCCATGGAATTTGCATGCTATAATGAAATGTCTGAAGATCCTGGGAATATAGGAAAGGTAACAAGGTTTATAGAAAATTCCTTAGTCCAGGGGGAATTTGTTTTTTTTTTTTATTTCAACTTATATCCCGCCCTTCTCCGGAGACTCAGGGCAGCTTACAATTTCTTAAGCACAAATCAATGTGCTTAGCCATAGCCTTCATTCCTTGTATATGCCTGCTTATTAGGGCTTTTACCCCCAAGCGGCATTTTTACAAAGTTAGCTTATTGCCCCCAACAATCTGGGTCCTCAGTTTACCTACCTTGAAAGGATGGAAGGCTAAGTAAACCTTGAGACTGGTGAGATTCGAACCGGCACTAATTGCAGGCAGCTGGAAATAAGTGTTTCCACTTAGCAGTACATTAGCTAATTGCACCACCAAGGCTCTTTGGACAACCATTTGTCTGAAATGGTATAGGGTTTCCTGCCTGAGCAGTGGGTTGGACTAGAAGACCTCCAAGGTCTCTTCCAACTCTGTTTTCTATTCTATTCCTATTCTATTCTATTCTATTCTATTCTATTCCATTCTATTCTATATAAGTGGATTCTGCACCACAGATAGTTCTTACTGAACACACTATGTATGAACTTGTACATTGACGTGATGAAAGGGCGATTTCAAGAAGAAAAAAATGTAGAGATGTAGTGAATGCTGCTGGTTCAAATTCTTTTAATTTCTTAGGATTTCCTGTTTCCTTTTTGTATTTTGCGTAATGTTGTTTCCATGAAAAGAATAATGTGGTGGGTATGTATTTTGGAACATAGGAAACATGTGGGTTGATGGGGTTCTAATTTCTGGACCAATCTCTCCTCCATCTGAGTTGACCTTCAAGTACCTGATTCTGGGTCTCATGTTGTCTCTAAATTGTCATTCCTTCAAGCTGAACACACCCAACTCTTTTACATCATCCTTAGTTTGTTGAAGTCCATAAGATCATCTTTACTTCTCTTAGTCCAGGGATCTCAAACTTGTCAACCTTAAGACTTATGGACTTCAACTTCCCGAATTTCCCAGTCACCCATGCTGGTTGGGGAATTCTGGGAGTTGAAGTCCACAAGTCTTAAAATTGACAAGTTTGGAGACCCATGTCTTAGCCCACAATACTCATCCCTTAAGAAAGTCTCTGCTCTTTGCCGCATAATTGTACTAGTATAAAGATTCACAGCAGCTTTCTATGAATTATTTCCACTTATATAATTAACAGTCAAAAGCAATGTACCAAATTACATTTTTATTGAAAAGTTAAAGATACAATTTCCAGCAGTATTCCCTCTCCAAATACATGGTTGACTGACTTTAAGGAGTTTTAGTTACTATAGCTGAGTATTATCTGTCAGGAAAAGCAATGATTGCCACCAGGATATGCTTGAGATCTACCAAGTTTCATGTTTGTAAAATGAATAGATTCATTAGATTTTAATTGCTTAAAAATATGCTTATGAGCATTCTAGGTTGAAGTCATGACAATCTGTAACAACTTCCTTTTGAACTTTTACTTGTAATTAGAATTCTCCAGATGACTGGCAAAATAAAAAATAATAATAATTGCCCTTGACGAATCATTACTAGCAGTTGTATTAAGAACTACTCGAATGCATTTCAATTCACTTAGACAGAACAGGCTTTCAAAACATCTAAAGGTGCTATTACACAACAAATGGCTGTAGCTTACTTGACAGTGATGTCTCAGATTTGTAGTTCCAAGTAATACACCCGTAGCAGACAGAACTCCGAGGCAAGCAGTTTCCTCAAAGAACAAGTTTATTGGATATATCATATTGGCACTAGCTGGTGAAAACTGACTCTAAAAGTTCCCGTGGTTTTCACCCAATTAAAAGTAAAACATTTCCCCCCCCTTTCCCCAACAATCAGTCACATGGTCCAATCAAGGTGCTGTCCAACTGCTTGGAAACTTTACAGCTCCTCTCTTCAGCCACCTGTGGGAATGTCCTTGATTCTCAGGGGAAACTACTTTGTTTTGGCTACAAAACCGAGCTATCTCTATTCTATCCCTCCGCACCATTGTGGCAACACTGAAGCCTCCGATAAGGCCTCGGTCAGGTCACCTTCAGAGTTGACATAGAGGTTAACAAATGTTTAAATCCGAAACAATTGTTCAGTTAGAAGACGGAATCTGCTTTGTCAGCATTGTATCATATTTTTAATGAACTATGATCAATTTTAATCTTTGATGAAAGATATTACCTACTTTCCTGAACAGTATGCCAAATTTAGGAGGATGGAAAAGACCACTGAGGCAACTGAGTAAGTCAGAAAACACAGTATTTATCTGTGGTTAAATACATTGTAGGTGGAATACTTATTTGCATACACACATTTGTTTTCATTTCAGGCCTATTCAAGAATTTTTGAATGGTTTCACAGGTTTATTTATTTATTTATTTAATTGTATTTATATGCCGCCCCTCTCCCGTAGGACTCGGGGCGGCTCACAATGTGAAACGACAATAAATAATCTAATAAAACCATATAGAATAAATACAATATAAATATAAATATAAAACAGTAAAATTTAAAATAG
>JANHFM010005129.1:4638-16118 GCA_032468115.1 Grayia smithii | reverse complement strand
CCCAGAAGACAAGTTGATGACATATTTTCATACTTTCATACTTCATACTTTTCATACTGGACACCAAAGAAACAGAAAACTGAATATAAGAACATTTAGCAGAATCCATTTTTAAGAGGTTGCATTTTGCAAATGCAGGACAAGCATGACTTAAATTCATGCCATTCATTCATTTCAGCAATCACTTATCCAGGGCAGCACCCTCCCTTCTCAAACTTCTTTTAAAAGTCTCCCCTGAAGAGGGTACGCTATTATGCTAGGCAAGGGCAGAAAAGCAGTCTATTTCATGTTTCATGAAGAAGCCTGTATCTCTTTAAAAATTTTCTTTCTCCTGATATTAAATTATTTTTCTTGAGGTGGGAGCGAAGGAAATTAAAACATATGGAAGGGACAGGAAAGGAGTTCCCATGCCACATTTGTGTAGACCAAATCCATTGTTTCAGAAAAGAAATACATAAAGATTTTCAGAAATTTTTATTCCAAGAATGTCTCAATGAAGTATTTCTTTCTAATTAGTTTTAATTTACAGCAATAGCAATAGCACTTAGATATGCTTCAGTGTTTTACAGCACCCTCTGGCAGTTTACAATGTCAGCACATTGGCCCCAACAATGTGGGTCCTCATTTTATTACCTCAGAAGGATGGAAGGTTGATTCAACCTTGAGCCGGTTAGGAACAACCTCCTGGCAGTGGAACGCAGAATTAGCCTGTAATACTGCATTCTAATCACTGCCCCATCACGGTTTTAATCTAAACAGACAGGTTTTGATTTGCTGAACAATATCACATTGCAATTGTCTCAGTTAATTGTCAGTGCTGAGACTAAGCTTTACAATATTTGGACTTAAAATATGATACACTAAGCATACAGTAACCATTGTAAAAAAAAACCTACTTGATTAAAACAACTTTATAAATTTATAATATTGTACTACTCATTTAATGTATTAATTGATAAGCTTTTTCTTACAGAAATACTTGCTTCTAAGTCACTGAATTAACTGTATTATGAGAGTAACAGGAGATTAAAGAAGGACCATTAAAACATTTGATCAAGAAATTTGGGGGTTAGTATTTCAGTTCCAGTTAGTAATACTAAATATACAAAATAGTGGCCTTTGGAAACTGTATCTTAAAAGCTAAAAGGTTAAAAAAAAATATCCATAAGACTACGAATCAAACATTTACACTGAACAACATGTGCATTCCTGTTTGGATGCATCAAACTTTTAATTTATTATTTTAGATTTAAATTGAGGGTACAATCATAATCAAAGTTCTATTTTGCTCTTAAAAATATCTATGTGTGTAATTATGCTGTTTAATTATAAATCACAGGTGTTGTGATATGCAATTCAAAGACATTTTCCAATTCAGACTTGACTTTATGCAAAAAAAAAAAAAGGGGGGGGGGAGTGATTTACTAAAATAACTTGGAGTGAACAAGAATACTGTTTGAAAACCTTATACAGCAGTAGCTCAGAAAGTAGCATGACCTAGCCAATCTTGTCTTGGATCAGACCCTAAATAGCATCAACTCTGATTTATACTTGGACGGGATGGGAGATTATTAGGGAATCCCAAGGCGGTATCCTTAACAGAGAAGTTGAACAACATCCCACAAAAGCCTGTAAGGTTAGTAATAAAGTAGTATGGACATGAAGTTACTAGGAATCAAGGTCACTATGAAAGAATCTTTTCACTGTATACTAACACTGGAAGCTTAGAGTTTTATTTAAAAATCCTTCTAATAAGTTATCTCTTGGCAATTACTATTGTTAGGTCAAAATGAGAACAAGTATTGTTTAATGTATACAAAATAGGACTAGGTTAAGGATCCAGTAGCACTTGGGTTTCTATGCTGGAGCGCCAGATTTATAGCCTGTTGAATTAATGGTTGATTCCAACTACAGGATAGGAATGCTGTGCAGACATTGGCAGAATCCTCTCTATTCAACATCTAAAATCTTTTCAATCTCCTGGGAACTTGGCAGAACTCTGTGCTGGCTATACATAATTATGAAGACAGGGATAAGGAACTACATTTCATAATTGGATTTGGTTGTAGAAATACACAATAGATGTCAAAGCTTGCTTTGTAAAAACAGCCAGTGTGTGGGGAAAAAAATCAACTTCTACCCAGTCATTCTAGAATTCCAGCTCATATTCAGAATGTTCCCTGCTTTATCAACTATAAATTCTTATTTCAGAAAAAAACTACTAAGCAATTTGGAGAAGAAAAGTTGAACATAAGAAGTGGAAAAGTTGGATCAGACACAACTACTTCTCAGCCTGTCCAACACATGCAACCTACAGAGGAATTCCATATAGCACCTTCTCCACAGTGTTGGCCCAAAGATGAATCTGCCCAGTATGGAAGCTTCCCTGCATTCAAGAGCAGCGATGGCATGCTTAGAGAACTGGAGGAAGGACAGTTTGACCAAGAAGATGGAGTCACTCAAGTTACTTGTATGTGACCAGAAAATTACTAAGAGGAACCTATAGGTATTTTTAATGTAAAAATGTAATATTTTATTAATATGCATAGGCATAATTGTTTGTTTCCTCAGCCAAATAGGTATATGTTGGAGTCGTTTTTGCCAACTGCATTGAGATCTATGGAACTATTTCTATTGCATTTATAGAATTATTAACTTGTACATTAGGTCAATTATATTGGTATGCTACATTCCTAGAACAATGCTATAAACTGCTGGTGGCCCTCTTTGCAATCTTCCTGGCAACTGGAAAGGAATCAGCTATAGACAAGCTGTTGACTTTTGCCCTGTTGGAAAGCGTAACCTTTTTCTACAGTGTGACAATATGATGCAATAATACTACTATACCGTTATAAGGATTAAGAATAAATTAAAATGGTTTATAAACAACCGTGTCATTACTGAGCTTCACTTTTACTCTCATTGTTTTTAAAATACTAAAATTCAAATGGTGATCATAAAACTTTTTGTTGAAATATCTCTGAGTGCTTTGTAACATGAGATTGTTGCGAAGTTTAAGAAATAAAGCTTTACCCAAATGCCTTTAGATTCTGTCCTGGGAAGGCATGACAGCGCTGTTCTGTAAAGCTAATTAGTAATTTTAAATGTATTTTTTTCATATCTGATTACATTTTTAAAAAAGAAGAACATGTATTGCTTCAATCTGGGGAAGGAAAAATGACCAGAGCAGGCAGAAAAGGAATTTAACTGCTGCTATAAATGGAGTATTTTGTAAATTCCTTGCTTGAGGAATTTTCTTTAGAAATACACCAGGGAAGAAAATTACTTGAGTTCTCTGTGCTCTGGACACTACCTATCAGCCCCTTTACCACTTAACATGATTTTCAATTTACTTCTGCTATTTTTATTATATCTGAATAAATGATAGCTTAATCAAGGAACTTTCTTCATTGAAAGCAGACCATGTATCCCTGTCCTGATATTAGATCTGAGAAAAATTTACAATGGTCTCTATTCCCCATTTGCAATGGGGCCACTTTGAAAACAGGTGGACAAATTCCAGTCTTTCCTATATTCCTGGCCATCTGCTGCTGTAATCACTGAGTAGGAATTTGTCCGACATAGCCAGAGTCAGCTGCTCACTCCAGCATTAGACCATGCGGGTTTTTTTTTCAGCAAATGCTTACAGCTGACTCCCCAACTGTGTTAAATTAGGAGATTAAAACGTTCCTGAGTGGACATATGCTTTAGGCAGAGTGCCACTATGCCAAACATTCATCTAAACCTCTACATGAACCTCAGCTGGCATGGTCAGACCGTTACAGACCAAATGTTGCTTTAAAATATACTGCTCCATTTCTTTCATCAAACTGCACAAGTGAACGTTACAGTAACACAAGTCCAACGTTAGGATTAGGATTGAAATTTTGCATGGCAATTATAAACTTGAAGGTAAAGCAGTTAAGACATTCCTATATACTAGAGCATTCAAATAAACAGCTTATAAGTCTGTGAGGGTGAAGGTTCGTTGTCCGAGCTGGTTGGCTGGTCGGAGAATGAACCTTCATCCTCATCCTACAGATACTCGCCGCTATTATAAAGTCTGTTTCCAGGAGTATCTTCTTTTTACTGGAGAATCAAATAGTATCTTTATAACCACTCCTAAACCGATCACAATATATTGTTTTCATTATTCTAATCTGCAGATATTTTAAATAAAACTCCAACAATGTAATCATATTTATAATTGCTCAAAATTAAATCCCACTATGCTGAGAAGTGTTATTTCTAATATCTAGTAATATAGGCTCAATTGAGGGCAGTATCAAACCTTAAGGAGGAAAACATTGAATTCTACTAGAAATATAGGAAGAAAACAAAAACTACAAAAGAACTAAGCAACAAGTACTGTGTTCATTGCAGGTGCATATTTCTCATTTCTTTAGAAGTCTGAAGAGAGGTGGCTTTGACCTTGAGATAATAATTCTTAACATCTGCTTTCAAGCAAGAGGAAGTGACTAAGATATCATCAGCTGGCACCCAACACTTCTGTTTGTTTGGGATAGTTTCACCATGCTCACCTTTAGAAGCCATTTTGTGAAAGCACATGCCCCTGCATCAGTGGTGGGTTGCTACCGGTTCTACCTGATTGGAAAAACAGTAGCGGTGGCAGCAGGTGGCTCTGCCCACCCACATTGAGCGCATGAGTGAACTGGTTTTGCAACCCACTACTGCCCTGCACAGCATGTATTTTATGGTTCACCTAAAATGTATGCTATATTTTGAATTCCAAAAGTTCTTCTCAAAATTAGTCAACCATTGCCTTAAATTTTCTCCAACTGGAAACAGCTCAGCTGTCTGTTAAGAAAAGGCTGGGGCTATCCAGAATCAGAAATGGGGTTAACTATGAGGTTTAAATTATTTTGGAACAATTACCACCTAAAGATCATACTATCCTTTAAATCTATAATGTTATAATTACAGCACTAGGTTTCAATTATTCTGGGTATTTACAGTATTTATTTAGTTGTATTTGATTTCCATAGGCGCTCATCATAAAGTTGCTCATGTGGGAGGCCTACATCATAAAATTTAATTTAAAAAAAACAATACAAAATAAATATACATGGTTGCTGAGTAGATTATCATGGGCAATAATACAGCCAAGAAATGGTCCCCCTAATTCACTTGAAGTTACAGACCCAGGCACACAACCAAGTCTTCATGGCCTTACAAAAGTCAACAGGGTCAGGGGCATTCTGATCTGTGAAGGGAGAAGGATAAGCTATCTGGGAAGGCCAAGGGAAATCATCAAAACCATTAAAAAGCTAAAGTTAGAATATTTCAGACATGTGATGCAACACCCAGAAAAATACGGCATACTTCACTTAATCCTCCAAGGAAAGATTGAAGGCAAACGAGGTCCAGGCAGAAGAACTCATGGCTTCAAAATCTAAGGGACTGGTTTGGACTCAGCAGCACTTTTTCACGCAGCGTGATTGCCAATGTCCGATGATGGATATTGCACAAGAAGGGAGAATATTCTAGAAAGCAGGGGCTACAGCAGAGAAGGCATGTCTCCTGGTCCCCATCACCTGATATTCCTTAGCTAACGAGACCTGTAACAGACCCAACCTACCAGAACAAATTGGACTGGTAAAAACAACTGAGAGAATACGGTCCCTTAAGTAACCCATCCCTAAGCCATAAAGGACTTTAAAAATGATGTGGAATGTAGGAGGTATGCAGTCCAAAGAGGCAGCAAAGCATAGACCGGTCAGAAGAGGGTAAAAATTGTCTATGGTAATGCAAGTGTTTTATTTAATTTAGCAAGATTTCTGTCTATATGTAAGGAACAATAAAGGAAACTACTCAGAAGTAACATGGCTTTCTTGGGTGTTTTTTTGGGGGGGAGGGGGGTGTCAGATTACCAGCACCTTGAATTGCACCCAGAAGCCAATACTGCTCATATAGCAATGATTTAAAAACTGGTCAAAATCAATACTCAGTTTTTTTCAATACCATATCCATATAAAAAGGTGCTTTATAGCTTTATTGTAAAAATGCTGTCTGATAGCCAGACGAATCATGTTTCCTCTTACAAGTATTCTCTTTCACCTCAGAAAGTACTGCTACAATTTGAATGTAATAAAAATTAGCAATATTTTTCCTTTGGGACCCAATGATCTTCAAGCCTTTTAAGTAGCTTCAATAAAATTTGTTCATAAACATGTTCTACCCATACAGAAACATCTTGCCTCTTTGATAGCACCAGAACTGAAATATTGAAAATATTAACTACCTATTAATCTTTATATTATTCATTGACTTAATACTAGCAATGCAAGTTATTAGTTGTTCTGCTCTTTAGACTGTCTTAGGTTATTAAATCACATGTACCCTTGGGCTCATTTAGCTCCATGGAAAATTATAGTAGGATCTTAATACTCCAGTGTAAATGCTTGTTTCAGAAATGTACTCTCTTTGCTTTCAAAAGACTTAACATGCTTTCACTTAAAGTTTGCTAAACATTTCATCCAGCTATTAAGATATCACTCATATGTTACAAACAGAGCATAGGACTTAAGTGTGGAGCACTGTATTTTTTTGACATCTGAATGCTCTTAACAAAGGTAACCATCATTTTGCAGCCCAATTTTTTTTGGAAAAAGAAAAATTTTAATTGCAACCTCTACTTTTTACAAAGTATTTCAAAAGACAAACATAGCTCAGTTTCCCTATAATGCAGAAAGTAAATTAAACCCTCAATATATTTAGCATACAAATTCAATAGTTCACTTAAGCTTAATGAAGTTCTATAGTATCAGGCAGGCACATGTGCACATACATTAGAGGTACTCAAGTCAACAGCATTAAGAAACTTAATGTAGTTGTAGGCCATTTACAGAAGTTTGATTATAGTGCAGACAAATCAGATTTATTAAGATCAAAATCAGTTCCCCCCCCAAAGGCATGTATTGGAAGAGGGAGACATGTTAAGATTTTATTGCAGCCTCAAAATTAATGCTTACTGACATTTGTCTGTTAACTAGGGGAGGCTACATTCAAATAGAGAATGCCAACTGCATCTTGTAACCCCTGAAACGTAACTCCCCAACCACATGCTCTAACCAAATTACATATGGGTGTAATAATTGCTGTTGCTAAGAACCATCTGATGTGATGACCCTGTTGACCATTAAAACCATTCCAAAATAGATAATAAAAGCAGTTGAAGAAGCCAAATCTGTCAGTCCAGTGAAGAACTTTCAACTTCCAAGAATATGCCTCTAGCACAGTCTCACTTGAACTGTCTATCATCTGCTATGAAGTATCCAAGTATCTTTTTAAAAGATTCCCTTTCTATTAGAGCAGCAATCTTGATACTCTACGGGATCAATTCATAATATCTTATATGCAATTAAGGCAAGAACATTATGTGCTCTGAAACCAAGTTATGAATAGTAGGAAATAAACTAGTTTGACCACATAAGGGCCAAACAAACCTATTTCAACAAATAAAGGGACATCTTTGATAAGGATCAGCCTTCAATTCACAAAAGTTAAAACATTATACTGACTGAACAGTGCTAGTGCTTTTAGATTTTCTGTATTCATGTACATCCAATGTATAGAAGCCTATTATAATTGTCTTTTAAAAATATTTAGCTCTACAGCACTCAAAATAGTTTAAACTCCATTAAGTTCTTACTGAACTTTAGTGCTAATGCAAATCTTAAGATGCTACGTAAAGAAAAGAGTTGGATTGGGGGACATAATTGTGGAATTCATTGACTAGCATACAAAACAGATATTCGGGCAATATTTGGATCAATAGAAACAACCTGCAAATGATGGATAAAACTTTTCCAAGTACATGGGACTCATCCTACAAATGAGTAAGATTATTTTGGCACAATCTGTTGTAGTGTTAACATAAATGTTTAATGCGAGGTATAGTCTGTAAGCAATTATTATAAATATGCACAAGTATAAGCCACAGAGAACTTTACTGTAGGCCAGGAGAAAGCACACATTGTTTCATCCACTGGCGAGAAGTTCAGCTAGGGAATCTTTGCCTGAAAGGGATTGGACATATAACTATTTGTGGATATGCAGAAGCCTCCATTGATACAGCAAGGCAAGTCCAGAAAGAAACCAAAAGCTCTAGAATATACTTTTGGCAGCATAATAAAAGCTACCATTTGGTATTAATACTGCAGTAACAAATATTTCAATACACATGTACTGTAACAGGTTAGTTCTATACACCCAAAAGCAAAATTAAATAAGGATCGTTTCCATAAAATACAAAAGTTAGAAAGAAATGAAATGGACTTGCAAGCTTCTGAAGTGTCAAACTAAGGCTAAAGTTCCAACTTCATTAGAATGAAAAGCTCAGGTTTAAACTGGACATTGTTTGAAGACTAAGATCCAATGATTGTTTAGCAGCAATTTTACAGAACTGTAAATTCATTTATTAACAGGCAGTATAAACAGATAATTCTAATTTTATTTAAAAACCATGAGTGCCACATTGAATATACAGCTCATGAATAACTTAAAACCATATCCCATATTAAGAGGCAACGCACACAGCATACAAAAAAGTATACTAAACAAAGCTCTAAGGATACATGATTGAAATTTCTAAAATTATATATACAGTACACAATGTTATGTGTTCATTTCAGTCCCCGATACTCCTCATGCCTCACTTTCACCAGAAACTGAATTCTGCACTTCCTCTTCTAAAATTGGTACGATCAGGTTATCCTTGGACATCAAGTTATATTTCATCACAAATTTGGTAAATCGATGACATAAGAAAGTCTCATTCTGAGGACAGAAAAAACATACATGTTAATACAGATTAGAAAAGTACATTGTAACACAGATTAAAATTACTCAGGGACAAAAATTCCTTCATGGGGAGCACTATGTTACAGAGGAAAAATGTAGAATATAATTTGTGCTGCATTCTGAAGCTTTCCAGGATGTACAATAAAGCTACTTTTTTTTCAACTAAAAAAGAAGGAACCACTTGATAAATGACAGAATGTGGAAATGTCTTCTTACAATGCTTCTTACAGTATCTTTCACAAAACATCAGCACCGTTAAACCATGAAGAGATAGTCCCAAGACCCCAATTTTTAAATGGATTTTGGATCCATTCCAATTCACTAACCAAATACAATCCCCTGTGCATGAATGAAATGTTAATAGCGCACACGTATAGTTATCACAATATATATTTTCAGGATAAACAATATTATAGAAATAATATTCAATATAATCAAGAAGAAACAAAAAACAAAGATATTAAAGGCACAAGAACAAAATTTACACCAATTCCATTCATTCCTTTCTACCCTTGATTCCATGATATCCATATACTGCATGATTTTATTTAAAATTTTCAGTGATTCAACTTAAATGCTCTCTAAATACATAATTGATTGCTCGTCTTAGTATTCAAGCTACATTCATTTTTTAAACTCTCTTTTCAGTCACATATTCTTCTCATGTACTCCTTGCCTGCTAAATTAATTTTATGTTTTTCCTAACATATCCAACTCTCACTTCCATTGAACAAAAAGGACAAAAATACATTTTAGCCACTTCTGTTTATTTATTTGTTTCATGTCTCTGGGCAAACTACACATTGCTATCTTTTTACCATTATTTGCAACCCATCAGTACCACAAACATTCTTCGTACATTTACCATACATAAGCAGCCAAGACCACACATCTACATTCATTCAATACACTCTGCTATTGACCCATTTGTTTAACGTTACATTAAAAAGACTCTAAAGAACCATATTAAAAAGAATCAATCAAAAATTTACCGAAAAGTATTAATTTTTAGGATGAAAGTACATTCAGGTTTTACAATCTTTTCTTCCACAATTTTTGTGAAGTTGCTTTTATAGTACATCAGATGATCAAAATAGACAAAATGCATAAGGTTTTGATGAAGAAACTGCAAGACACATTTACTTTCCCTAGAGTTTATGTTCAAATCCCATATCTGGAGAACATTTTGAAACTATAATAATTATACCATGCTGTCATAAAAACAGCAGCAACACTCAGTAGGCATGCACTCTAAACAGCCATTCCAAAGATACCAATATAAAAAATAGCAGACCAATAAATCTATTCCACCATTACAATTTCTGGTTTACCCAGAAATAAAATTCATGTGTTCAGTTTCCCAGTTAAATGCATTTAAAATTGCCATCCAAACATTTACAACCCAATCCTATATGCATCTATTCAGAAGTTAAGCCTCATATAGTTCAATAGAGCATATTCTACAACACATGGCTAGAGGGCAATACTCTTTGTAATAAAGCACTTACTTCATATTCATCAAATATTTGACGATGATGAAAATATGCATGTGAAAATATTCTGTAAATCCTACGGCAAACTGATCCTAGTTTGGCTACAGATGATTCCTTTATACTAACCCTGCAAAAACAAGAATTTTTTGCTGAATTAAATATTCCCCTAATCCTCAATTGACAATATATATAATTAATACTGAAATAAGGTTTCTATAATTCTGAGAAAATATTTACCTGCTGGGGAAATATTTATTGCTATTCAGAAGACATGCAGCACCATCCAGTGTATGTCTAGTGTAGTCAATAGCAGGACACTAGAAAAAAAAAGTACTGCATTTAGTATAGTTAACGTTTTAATACTTTCAAATAATCTAAAACCAATTTATGAAAAAAAGATCATCCTTTCCAAATCCAATTCTTCACACAGCTATGAAATTCACTGGGCGATATTACTACTATAGGGAAAAATGAGGAATTGCCTTGTGCTCCTCAGTTGAGATATGAATGGAAACAAAATAAATAACAATGAATGCCAAATTGTGTATTTTTTATACAATTTAATGCGGTGTTACATCATAAGGAAAAGCCAATGCCCTCTGCAATTACTCACTTGTAAGATTATAGCAATAGCACTTTAGACTTATATACTGCTTCATGGTGCTTTACAGCCCTCTCTAAGCAGTTTACAGAGTCAACATTATTACCCCCAACAATTTGGGTCCTCATTTTACCAATTACTGATACTGTCGGGATGGTGCATATGCATGGAAGCACACCAGAAATTAGAACCTTACATAACTAGAGGATAGCAACTCTAGATGCTGTAGATGAACAGAAGAGACGTTGGTCTTACCTGAACGTTCGTTCTCTACGTGCTGCGAGAGAGTCCTAGCAGTGGGTAATATGTTCTCTTGATTGGCTGGAGATTGGGTTAATTTTGTTGAAATACTCCTCCTCCTTCCGGTATGCCCCACTTTAATTAACGATATAGTAGATGAGAGAAAACAGATAGAAGGAAATAGAAAAAAACAAAAGGGAACCAAAACCCCTTTACAACCTCCAACAAAACAACCAACCAAAAAATCAGGGAGGGACGGACTCTCTCGCAGCACGTAGAGAACGAACGTTCAGGTAAGACCAACGTCTCTTCTCCAACGTGCT
>JANHFM010005127.1:345760-357800 GCA_032468115.1 Grayia smithii | reverse complement strand
GCATATACAAGGAATGAAGGCTATGGCTAAGCACATTGATTTGTGCTTAAGAAATTGTAAGCCACCCTGAGTCTCCGCAGAAGGGCGGGATATAAATTGAAATTAAAAAAAAATCCAATCCAGATTACATTGGATTGACAATGGGGTAGGGTTTGTACTCAGTCCGAAGATTATGGCTAGATTGGTCTTTCCTCTGCTTCTTGACTTTCTTATCTGCGCAAGGAAGGCAGGGCTTCCTGGCTGGTTCTCAGTGGACCACTCTACCAGTGCCTGCTCTTTCCTTTGTGGGATTATTCCCAGCAAAATGGCTGCACAAGATAGATTCAAGACACTGGAGGGCAGGGATGTGCTAGGCCCTGCAGCCAATCAGAGCTGGGCTGCGCCTGAAGTGGAATAAAGCTCTGGAAGCCATCTGCTCTCAAGGACTTCAGAAGGCTCAGGATGGAAAACAGCAGCTTTGAATCAAAGCTGGGAAACTAAGGTGCAGGGGGCATTTGCAGAGAGCTTAGAGTGGGAAGAGGAAGATGTCACCTGTTCTTGCCCTCAGGGAGCAATGAGTGGCCTGTTCTGGTGACAGGCCAAACGGAAATCTGTTTTGAGATTAATGCACTGAAAAACATATATTCTCTTAACAGCTTCAGTATCAACATGATCTGCAGGACAGTAAAGGAAAGGTGACTGTTGTAAATGAAACACCAGAAATATTACGAGTTAAAGAAAACCAGAAAAATTTCAGCTCGGTAAGTTTATATTATTTAGCAAATTATTGGTCCCCAGTTGGCTAACACCTTTCAATCTTTTCTCTAATATCAATAAAGTTTCCTGACAATAGACAATTAAGAATCCAGTTATGCATAACTGAAAGTCCTTCCTTCCTTCCTTCCTTCCTTCCTCATGTGTTTGCAAATGAATGTCTTTGTTTTCAGGCCATAAAAGCTAAGATTCTTACCTTAAAGGTTAAAGAGTTATAACCTCATATCCTTGTTTTTGCTGGTCTGATTTCTTTCCTCTTATATTGCTTGAAATTGTAAACACTAAGTGGTTTCTCCATACAAGCATCACTAATACACTTGACACACAAATGAGATTGGGTATGATTATTTATTTATTGAAATAGATATTGTGATGGTATTTCTATTTCTTACTGAAATAAATGTTCTGGTGATTTGTGGTGCTGCTGCAGAAAGTGACAATATGTCTTTCTGTGCTTGATCTTGTTTTGCTTTAGGTTTTATACAAAGATATCATTGGAACAGGAACAGCAATTGAAAAAACACCAGAGACACAGAGAATTAGAAAAACCACAGATGCCATTAGCACGGTAAAAAAATCAAAATGATTTTTTTTAAAAAAAGACACATTCTTTGCTGTTTTAACTGATAAAATTGAGTGTCATTTATGCTAATATTAGACTCAGTGTTGAATGGAATTAAAATATAATTAGATGGGAAGTGAAAGGGAAGTGAAACAATAATTTTTGCTGTACTTATATTCAGCAAACCAATGACGTTAAATTCGGAGAAACTGGATCCGATCCATAATTCTTATTTTGATCCAGTGGCTCCATTGCATGTATAACATTTCATGTTTGAAGGAACTTTATTAAATATGAAGACAGCAGCCTCCTTTAGAAGGGATTCCTCACTTTCATTGGCTCCTTTGTGCATACAGTTACATGTAATAATGACCTGTAGCCAGGGGTGAAATGCTACTGGTTCGCTCCGGTTTGGGCGAACCAGTAATAAAAAAAAGCTACCGGTTCCTCCGAACTGGTATTTCCGACCACCTAGCTTTGCTAGAAAGCCAGAAATCCTGCTAAATCGCGTGGCACAGCTGATCCCCCCCCCTCGCTGTTCTACTTACCCAAGCCTCCTTTTGGTGCATACTGCACGTGTGCGCGCATGTGTGGCCAGCAAACCAGTAGCAAACCAGTTCAGATTTCACCACTGCCTGTAGCCTAGGTTTTGGTGAAGAAAGTACTAGGATTCAAACCGATGCATTTAGATACACCAGAACTGAAAGGCAACCAGAAGAATACCAGCATTGACAACAAATCAGGGGTGGCATGCTGAGAAGCTTCTGCGCATGTGCAGATCGCCCCATGATGATGTCGTGATGGGTGGGCAGAGCCTCCCGCCGGTTTTACTATCAGTTCTAAGAACCAGACAGAACTGGGAGAAACCCACTACTGCAAAAAATGCTTATACCCAGCATGCCGGGATAAACATACATATCAAAGATCTGCTTCCACTATCAACAAATGTAGCCTTAAAACTGTGCTGAAGGAGAACTTTTGTGAGAAATAAAGCAAGATCAATGTGAAGAACCTATGGCCTTCCACTGGTTATTACAGTTACCAGCAGCCATAGCCAGCATGACCCAAAATAAAGATTGTTAGGAGACTTAATCCAACACGGTTGGATTAATCATGGATCCAACCATGACTGGATGATCCTGAGTTCACTACCTATGAGGTAGATCGTTTCTACTATGGCACCCTTTCCCAATCTGGGTTTATGCAGTTCATAGAATTTTGTAACTAACTATCTGGGTTACATTCAGGCAAGAAAAAAGTTGTTTTACATGTTAAAAATGAAATAATTTCATAATTATGGATAAATCGAATTGCTTCTGGTGTGAGAATTTCTTCAACCGAGGAAAAGGACTTCTATTTAATTATCTATATTTACTTGAGTGTTGTTTCCTAACTTTCTTCTGATAAGGGATTTTTCACTAGAGTGCATGTTAAGCCTAAATTCCACAACTATATAAACTTTCAGTGACAATTGTTTCTCTGTTCTTGTGAGATGAGATGGATATGTAAGTCTCCTGTACATGACATCATTTTTTGGATCTTTCTTCTGAATGCAACTTTGTAGATTAAGTATAAGGAGCACATTGGAAAAGGAACTCCCATTCCAGACCTTCCTGAAGTAAAACGGGTCAAGGAGACGCAGAAACACATCAGCTCGGTAGTGGCTAAAATTTTATTTCTCTTTTGATAATTAGCTGGCCAATTATGACATGCTGCTGTTCACCCAACTAAGCTGCTGTTTATTCCTCTTGTTAACATGTCCTAACATCATCTCCTGTATTTTTAATGGACATTCTTCTCATTGTATTCCATATGCTTTGCTAACTTTTATATACAAACCTTGAAAGGAAAATATAAATGTATTAATGCTGAGCTGATGAGGATGAGCCATAAGTTGGTTTCTCAGGTAGAAAAATACAAATGGGGATGGGATGGGATGGGATGGAATTAAAAATATGACAAAAGTAGTTGATGTAGTGCTTCCTAAAAAGCTACTCTAAAACTTGCTATTTGCCTAAGACAAATAGCTTTGACTGCCTATAAGCAGGGATGTTTAGTCAGTATGTTTGACAGGTTTCTGGATATACTTAGAGATAACTGGGCACAATCCTAATACAATTACATCAATGTTTATTCATATCTGTTTTCTTAGCTTATGAAGTATGCAATTTAGCTTGCTGATTTATTTGTTTGTGGTGATCTGATTCCAGGCTTCAAATTAGGTTTTGCAATTTACGTCTTGAAATCTGAGGTTAAGGATTAAAGATTTGAGAGTTAGAAATTCTAAATAATTTACCACCCTTTACTGAACGTAATTTTCTAGCTTATTCTGTCAGATAATCAAATCAAATTACATGGGGAAAAATCTATTTATATGATTACAAGGAGCTGGAAACAACTTGATGATACATATTCAATCAAATCTTAATTGGACACACATTGGGTAGCATAAACCAGTGGTCCCCAATCTTTGTGGCTTGGTGACCTGGCTGGGGGGAGGAGAGGGGAACCAGGCTGCATGAGCAGTGGTCTGAAGCGCATGAATGCACGCAGCTCGACTCACACGAGTGGCGGGGCAGCATGCATACCTGCCACTTACGCGATGCAGTTATGAATAGGCCATGGCCCAGTAGTGGGCTGCAGCCTAGGAGTTGGGGACTCCTGGTATAAGCCAGGGGTGAAATCCAGCAGGTTCTGACAGGTTCTGGAGAACCAGTAGTGGAAATTTTGAGTAGTTTAGAGAACCAGCAAATACCACCTCTAGCTGGCCTCAGAGCGGGGTGGGAATTGGGGATTTTGCAGTATCCTTTCCCTGTAGTGGGGTGGGAATGGAGATTTTGCAGTATAGCCACCAAGCCACAGCACGCCCACCAAGCCACACCCACAGAACCCATAGTAAAAAAATTGGGATTTCACCACTGGTATAAGCCATTAGGGTGGTTATTAGAAATATTGATGCAGTTTAGTAATCAGTACAATATTGTGCCACAGATTTGCCTGGAAAATAAGGCAGTTATGGCTGACCATGAAGCTTCCTTCATTTGAGGGCTGTTTACTTAGTAACAATGTAACATTGTTGCTGAAGAAACCATAAAATTTCACCCATATGCATTGTCTTCTCCTTTCTTGTTTTCTATACTGTCTGCTTTGCATTGGAGGGGTCAGAAAAGTCAAGATACATGGTGCATACTTTAGTTTTTTTAATTATTATTATTACAATTGGTCGTACAATCAGCCAGTTGCTTAGGCTGAATTTGGCATTTTTCTCACCTATCAGGATCAATTTACCAATTCACCAAGGATCAATTTAAATTTATTGTATCACTCAATTCTAATGGATTCCAGTTGTATGATCATAGCCAGCATCTTGAGTTTTTTGTCCGCCCACCCCCTTCCCCATCCATTGGACTAAGCTTTTCACCAATGAATTAGTTTTAAAGTATGTTTTGGCAAAATCTGGTTCCACCAGACCTGTACATTACATATTTCATGTTCTAACTTCAGGTTTACATTATTTGTTTTTGGATTTTTTTCAACTGACTGAATACTTGATTCTAATTACAATTTTTCTATGTGAGGATATAAGCATCTTTTTAAAGGAGTGAAATGCAGGACTTTCAATTTTTTAAAAAAAACAAAACAGAAGGACTTGTGTGAGACTGGTTTGATATTATGTTTAAATCTTGAATGTACATACTTCTTTTTTAAAAACTTGGCCTGATATTATGTTAAAAGATGTTTTTAAAGTTGAAACCGAGTTCTTATCAATTCAGGTAATTCAAATCTAATTCGAAAGGAACTTTCCAGATATGAGTTCTCCCCCCCCCCCAAAAAAAATAATTAAAGGGAATTCTATAGTTCCAAGCTTTTGTCATCCCTTCACCCCAGCTGGAGACCCATGAAAGAATTTTAAACAAAATGTTCAATGGGATACAGAACGTTCTCATTTAGCAACTACAACTGGGACCACAACTCAGTTGTTAAGTAAAGCTGTCACTAAGTGAAACATGATTTTACTATTTTATTTCAGCTTTCCTTGGCTTTACAGACCTGCAAAAGTTGTAAATGTGAGGACTGGTCACAAGGTTATATTTTCATCACAGTTGTAACTATGACCAGCCACTAAATGAGACAATTACTAAACAAGAACTTTTTTTTTCCATTTAGTCATGTCCAATTTTTGGATACTGCTTGGACTAGTCCTTGCAGTTTTCTAGGCAAGATTTTGAATATGGTTTGCCATTACCTCCTTTCTAGGACTGAGAGAAAGTGATTGGTCCAAAGTCCTGCTGGCTTTGTGGGTAACACATGACTAGAATTCACAGTCTCTCGGTTTCTGTCAGGGGCACGTTTTCAGGAACAGGAGTTTAGTTCAAAGCACTTCAAGTTTATTACCTATACACAAGAATCTGATCTAATGGTGAAGGCAAATTGGCGCTAAATAAGAGTCAATGGAATCCACAGGTGGTTGGACTTAGATCTCATGTGGGAGCGCAGCGATTCCAAACCAATGATGCTTATGATTCCGCCTTCGGGTTCCACCTGGTCATCTGCTATAGTTTCTAAATGGGTGTCTTAACCACTATACCAAACTGGACTACCTGTACTAAAAACTACAGTATTTCCATTTATATCATTCCTTTCTGAAACAACATGCGGTGTTTTCAAAAGAGAGTAGAAACATTTCTCACAGTGCAACCGGGTGGTGTGGGTATGTGTACATTTATATGTAAAATAAGCATGTTAATCAACATTTACATTGCGGCCTGATTTTTTTCCTAGCAGTTGTCCAATTTCTCATGTTGGTGGGTGTTTGTATTCTGCAGGTAATGTACAAAGAGAATGCAGGGCAAGGAACTGCAATATCAAGTACTCCAGAAATAGAGAGAGTCAGACGCAATCAAGAACACATTAGCTCGGTATTTCTCAATAAAATCAAATCTATTTTAACAACTCATAATTTTTCTTTTTAAAAAAGTAATCTCTAACTATCCTACTCTATTTTCTACTATCTCCGATTTTTGTGACTCATCTCCCTTCCTAACTTTTAACTAATGAAAAATTTTATGCATCATAAAATAAGTTTTTTAAAAATAAAACAAAATATAATAAACAATTTGCTCCCATAAAATTAACACAGTGTTTCCCTTCCATATGCTTTCCTTAACCTGTGATGTCATTCACATATTTAATGAATAATATTCTATTTCTTTTAGCCTTTTCTCTTTGTGGCACTTGTCCAACCGTAGGATTTAACCATGCACTGTTACTACCTACTACCAGTTGAAATTCAGTTCTGGTTATTGCACTTCTTTGTTGGGGTTTTTTGTGGATACTTTATTGTACCCTCACAGGTGTCTTACAAAGAGCAGGTGGGCACAGGAATGGCAACTCCTGTTACACCAGAAATGGAACGGGTCAGACGTAATCAGGAGAACATTAGCTCGGTATAGCTCAAAATATTTATCAATACATAATTTTAACTGCCATGACCTTGTGCTAACTTTCCTTTTAATTTTAAACCCTCCATGAGATTTTGACAATCTCTTCCTCTTCATTTTAATCCCATCATGAGACGTGGACAATTAAAGCACTAATTATTTTTTGTTTTGCAGTGATTTTTAACTTCTTCTTTTCACCATACTCCTTTCCTATCTTCCTTCCCCTCCTCAAATAAAACAATATGATTTGCCTTAAACAAATTTATTCAGAGTGCTTTCCCTTTTCCCTTATAACAGGAAAACTTTCTAATAGCTTTTGGCATCCACGTGTTGGTGCAATGCAAAGTTAGAATAACACTTTGATCCTAACTAATGAGCCTCAACAACTATTGTAAAATGTTCTTTTATTGCTAATCTTTATTTTTGTTAATGAAGCTTTGAGGTAATTTGTAATTCTGGATATGAAAACAAGAGCACAATTATAGTCTTCCAAGTTCCAAACTCCGGTACAAAAGTCCATATGTACATGCACATATTTAAATGCAAACGTATGCCAATGACCCCTTACTGCAATTAAATTGGGATAATTATTCCACTGGATACCAGTACTTCTTTATCTATCCTGTCACTTCCAAATCCTTTCTCACTCCTTCAATCCTGTTTCACCCCAGAGAAGGAATAGCATAGGTGTCACTTTTGTAGTAACAACTACTCCATCTCCATGGAGTACTCCATGGAGTAGTTGTTTATAGCTTTCATTTATTTGACCGGAGAACATGAGGCTAAAGAATCAAGACAAAGCTACAGATTCTAAGAAAGCTATCTTTTTGTCCCTTATTCATAAAAACATGTGAATCCTTGAACTTGGCAAGCAAGAGAATTCAGTTCCAAATATATTTAAGCTGTCAAGGATGCAGGGAAATAAAAGCACCTGTGTGTTTGGCAATGGGGGTTAATCAGTGGTGGGATTCAAATAATTTAACAACCGGTTCTCTGCCCTAATGATTTTTTTCCAACAACCAGTTCAACAAACTGCTCAGAAAGTTAACAACCGGTTCTCCCAAAGTGGTGCGAACCGGCTGAATCCCACCACTGGGGTTATTGCCTATGAGTAGTCATACGACCACAGATCACAACTCACCTCCAAGAAGAGGTCCTCATTTTCCAAGACTACATCAGAGAAGACATAGTCTGATCAACCCAAAATGAGTTCTGATTGGGTGTTCTCTTCTCCTTCTGTCCTTCATAAGGGAGAATGAAAAGAAACTTACAGAGGGTTTAAAGTATTCCTATCCTAAGATTATAGCCACATCTAATTATTTGAATGCAATTAAGTTATAATCTCCGGTGGGCTTTCATATCCAGTTTAGCAGTAGGGATCCGTTTTTAGATTTAAGATAGGGTTTATTTTTAAGAGGATTTTCAAATTTCTGTAGACTTCATGAAGAAAACTTATTTTATAAAGAAAATTGCACCGAATTGCTTTTCTGTGCTGATTTTTTTTTATGTATATATTTCTTCTTACACAGGTATTATACAAAGAGAATTTAGGGTCTGGAACTCCAACAACTATTACTCCAGAGTTGGAGAGAGTCAGACGCAATCAAGAAATCTATAGCTCGGTATTTTTGTAGCTAAAAATGCCCTTTAACTTTATTAAAATGGAATTAATTATTACAAACCTTGATATTACTCATTCTGAGTAACATAAAATAATCATTTTTTTAAAAAAAAGAACCCTTTGTTTTAGTAATTGAATCATTCAATTACTGACCTTTTTTGCTTATTTGATTTTTATTTCTTTAATGATGGTATATGTATTCCCAACTCATATTGATAGTTACTGTGAAAAGTGTGGGAAGTAGATCAAAATAACAACAAAATTTTGGATCTGTAAACTTAGATTACAATCCAGCCAAAATTAAATAAAATTAATTTGGTGGGTTTTTATTGAAAAGCAAAGCTTATACTGAATCTTCTTATAATAAATGGGGCTTAGAATGGAACTTTGGACCCAATGTAAAGTTTATTTCATTGGATGAAATTTCATTACTTAATTAATGCTGAAGAAGCTTCTTGGATGAGAAATTAAATGCTTTTAAGAGGGAAAAAATTCAAGAAAGTCCAGCTGCCTTCTGGAAAAAGAACCTTTGTGTAGGCACTTTACATATATGATTCTGTGACAGTGTCAGCCAGGTTTTAAGGAATAGTCTTAAAAAATCATGGGCCAAATTATGCTATATCTTTTCAAATTGTAGTTCAGCTCACAGATGTTCAGTAAAAGTTCATCTTTGTACTTCAAATAACACAAAGTTCCCTTTTGACCTCATTCAAATTATCATTTGAATCTTGATTAGCTGCTATATATAATTCACTGATCAAAATAATATAGAATCTATCAATATAGTTAATTTTCCAACGAATTTATTTTGTTCACTATTTTGTATTCTAATAGTCTGGAATATTGTTAACTTTGTTTTGCTGTCCCTGGAATATTGTTAACCACCTGGAATACAATCCTGGCTGTGCTTTTCTTTTTTAACACCTGTGATTCTTTTAAAAAATAATTTATTTAGTGTAACTTAAATTGTAAAAAATATATGGTCTAAATCTCCAATTGGATGGATGAGGGTGTATAGTACTTTTTCAGATGAAGTTTAGAAATGAAAAAAAAGTGCAAACAATATGGGCATACTCAGAATAAAATAGTGGAATCATTTTTTACAATAATTCATAGCTGAATTTTACTTCCATCACTTTAAGATCGCCGTATGTCCTATTTCTGCCAAACCAGTAACCTTATGATATCTTTTGCAGTGGTTTCTTTGCTCAATTTTGTTGGAGACTATTATATTATTATAGCATAGCAAAAAGAAACCTTGATTTAACCAACATGGTATATAGTTTGATGTTTCCAAAATATTGAATAAGTAATCTTTACACCACAATTCTACAGTTGCAGCATTGCTTACTTTCTAAAACAAAGCCCTTTCCCAGCCAAATTATTTTTTAAACTATTTATTCATTCATTTATTAAACTTATATGCACAGTCTGACAAGCAACTCTAATATAAAAGATCTCATGGGAAAATCTCTTGGCTAATATTACTGATATCTTATGATAGTTTGGGGATTTGGGAGGATTATCAGGTCATTTTACAAGACTGCATTCTGATGTCCAAAATCTTAACAGTTTCCAACATCTTGGACTAATCTTTTCTGTCTTAAAGCAAGTTCATCCAAAGAGGGCTGACAATGGTGGTTGTGGTGGAAATATCAAAACAGTCAAGATAATGGCTGCAGCAACATAACTGAAGCCTCACCTCTTTATACTTTATATATGGGTGGAACCATATACAAAAGGGGGGGGGCTTGGATCATGCCATCATGGTTGCCATCTTGTGTGGTTTGACCTTTCTGAACACATCACAGTGCAGAGCCTCCAAAAAACATAGGATGATGAGCGAGTGACTCCCGACCACATTATGCTGTAATGTGCCATGTATAGTTAAAAACAAAAATTACTGCATAGAGAAAAACCTAAAGGGATAATAAAATTTTGAAGCACCTGTATGAATCCCACACATAAAATCCATTTAAATATTTTAATATGTAATATTAATTCATTCATAATCTTTAAAGGGTTTATTAGTTGCATGGCCATGATCCACCCAGTAGGTACCTTAAAATACTTATTGAGCTTAATCAAAACATAAGAGCCATGCTGGCGCAGTGATTAGAATGCAGTATTGCAAGCTAATTCTGCTGACTCTCAGCAGTTTGATCCTGACAGGCTTAATGTTGACTCAGCCTTCCATCCTTCTGAGGTTGGTAAAACGAGGATCCAGATTGTTGGGGCAATATGCTGACTCTGTAAACCACTTAGAGTGGGCTGCAAAGCACCATGAAGCGGTATATAAATCTAAGTGCTGTTGCTATTGCTAAAAAGCCAAATTCTTACATCTTCTTATAATCTTGGATGACTTAAACATTCCTAGTGTATTTAACATTGTGATTTGCTGGCAGGGTAAAGACAAAAGCAAGAAACCACAGAAAGAATATTGTGGAAATAGGACTTGGAAAAGTTCTCATAACTTTGAAAGCCTCAGACTCATTCCCAGGAGATTGAAGACCAACACTCTTGGCATATTTGAAGTGACTGCTGTTTTTCATTCTTATTTTTGTTTTGTCCCACCTTCTTTTACCATGCAGGTCCTATACAAAGAAAACCTAGGGACAGGCATCCCGACTCCTGTCACTCCTGAGATGGAGAGAGTCAAACACAACCAAGAAATCATTAGCTCGGTACTTCTAGGAAACTGGCATTTTAATTCTCTTTTTTAAAAAAATAGCTTTTTCCCAATCCCAGTTCCATCTTGCTAATGTTTTCATTGTGCTTTCAATGAAACTTTGATCTTTGTTGTTCAACTTAGGATAGCATCATTTTGGAGACTTTTAAACCTTTCATGCTATTCAATACCTTGTCTCCAAATTATTGCCAAAATATAATACTCTATTTTCCTATCACTGGTATGTTCGATCTTCTTTGAATATTATACAAAGATCCAAAACACACCTTCAAAGGATGACACACTGTATGTAAAGAATACTAATGCCTGCTTTTTTGGGGGAAAAAAAAAACTTCTTACGATGCCACCATCCAGCCAGATGTCCTCTTCTCGATCAACTTCTTTGTAAAGCATCAGTAAGAAAATCCTTCCGTTTTGGTTATTGCTGGCTTATGTGGCTGCTCTTCTATCCCACAGGTGTTGTACAAAGAGAATGTAGGGAAAGCAACCCCAACTTCTGTCACTCCAGAGATGGAGAGAGTCAAACGCAATCAAGAACACATTAGCTCGGTATTTGAAAGAAGAAGAAGAAAAAAAGAATTCTTTGAAATGAGTTGATGTGTTAATGACTTCCCTTTCTAACTATCAATAGTGCTGATTCATCTCCCAGAAAAAGCTTCCTTTCCTTGGAATTCTTTCTTCAACTTAGGTGTACTACTAAGAGTTGTCTCACAATTTTTAATATTCAGTACACTTAGAATCCTCTCCACCCACCTACCCTTTTCTGCCTTTCTTATCCAACTACATAATTTTCTTCCATGGTTGTCGATTAAAAAATCTCTGCTCCAACTAACAGAGGGAAATCAACAGCCAGCTATCTTCCCTGGAACTTGGTGTGATCCAAGTATTAACGCCAAAAGCTATTAACATCTTTTGATGAACATTATTGCTTTGTAGTTACCAGATTACCTTTTTTATATCCTATAGGTTTTGTA
>JANHFM010005127.1:334708-345660 GCA_032468115.1 Grayia smithii | reverse complement strand
ATTACCTTTTTTATATCCTATAGGTTTTGTACAAAGAGGACATAGGGAAAGGAACTTCTGTACCCATCACTCCAGAGATGGAAAGAGTTAAATGCAATCAAGAATACATTAGCTCGGTATTCAAAAGAAGAAAAAATTGACCTGAATTCTTTGAAATAAGTTGATGTGTTAATGACCTTGCTTTCTAACTATCAGTATTGCCAATTCACCCCTTACAACAACCCTCCCCCACCCTTGGAATCTTTTCTTCAAGCTACATTTACTATTCCTACTAAGACTTGACTCACTACTTTTCAAAACATAGATAAATTTCACATTTTTTAAAGCTTTTCCATCTTTCTTATGCTACCGGATTATTTTCTCTTGTGGGTGTTGATTACAGGTCTCTGTTCCAGATGACAATGAAATCAACAGCCAGCTAGCTTCATTGGAAGCTGGCGTGATCCAAGTATTAACACCATAAACGATTAATCTTTTTCATGAACATTGCTGTTTTGTAATTATTGGGTACCTTTTTTTTTGTATTCTATAGGTTGCATACAAAGAAGATGTAGGGAAAGGAACCCCTACACCTGTCACTCCAGAGATGGAGAGAGTAAAACGCAATCAAGAACACATTAGCTCGGTATTCAGAAAAAGAGAACATTAACTGGATTTCTTTGAAATACTGTAGATTGATGTGTTAATGATCTTACTTTCTAACTATCAATAATGCCTTTTTGCTTATTACAAACCTCCTATCTTTGAAATTTCTTCTCCCAACCAGGTCTACTTATGCTACTAAGATTTGCTCACTTCCTTTTTTAATTTTTTTTAACAAACACCGAATTTCCTCCCCTTTTGTTTTTGTATTTTCATCTTTCTTATCCTATCAGTTTTTTTTCTCCTCTTATGGGTGTTGATTCAAGTTCTCTACTTCAGATGACCCTGAAATCAACAGCCAGCTGGCTTCACTGGAAGCTGGTGCAGTAGAAATATTAACCACCCTGTCTATTAATATGTTTTCTGATCCTTGCTGTTTCATAATTGCTGGATACTCTTTTGTATCCTTCAGGTCTTATACAAAGAGGGACTGGGAAAAGGTACCCCTATACCTGTCACACCTGAGATAGAGAGAATCAAACGCAATCAAGAACACATTAGCTCGGTATTCAAAAGAAGACAAATTATACCTAATATTTTAAAAATAAGTTGTTGTGTGAATGATCTGTGCTTTCTAACTGTTGGAGTCTCAATTTTACCCTTAAAACAAGATTCTGACCTTTGGAATTCCTTCTTCAACCTAAGTCTTCTACTACTGCTACTATTACTAAGAATTGATTAATTACGTTTATTTTTCAGCAAAACCAGTGTTTTCACCTTCCTTTCAGCTTTTCTATCTTTCTTATCCTACTAGAACATTTTCTTATGTGGGTGTTGATTAAAGGTCTCTGTTCCAGATGACCCTGAAATCAACAGCTAGCAAGCTTCCCTGGAAGTTGGTGTGATCCAAATATTAACACCCTAAGTTATTAACATCTTTTGATGAACATTGCTGTTTTGTAATTACTAGATTACCTTTTTTATACCCTGTAGGTGTTGTACAAAGAGGACATAGGGAAAGGAACTCCTACTCCTGTCACTCCAGAGATGGAGAGAGTCAAACGCAATCAAGAACATATTAGCTCGGTATTTAAAAGAAAGAGGCAAAGGAATGAATGGTTTAAAATAATATTAAATGTGTTAGAGCTTTGTGTTTTCTAACTGAACTATAGCTCCCATTTCTGCCTCTTGGCCTAAACCATTTACCTTTTGAACTCTTTCTGCAACTTAACTTTAACATATTCCCAGAAAGATCTGAATTACTACTTTCTTCAGCAGAGTGTTTGATTGACGTGTGCTGTCTATCACCTTCCTTATCCTACTAGACTGTTTTCTATTTGGTTGTTGACTGAAAGTCTCTGCTCTGACACAAATCAACAATTTCTATACTGAAAGCTGGTGTGCTCCTGGCATTAACATTGTAAACACTTGAAATATCATTTTGGTTGTTGCTATTTATGGTTACTGGACACCCATTTTTTACCTTGTAGGTTTTGTACAAAGAGGGTTTGGGGAAAGGTACCCCGATACCTATCACTCCTGACATGGAGAGAGCGAAGCGCAATCAAGAGTTCATTAGCTCGGTACTTTAAAAACAAAAATATTTTTGAAATAATACAATATAACATCCTAACAAAACTTCAGAAATGTTGGCTTTTGTATCTAAAAATATCCTTGAAGTAAAATACTGATGTATTGATCACTTACCTTCTACTCATAAAATACCTCTGATATTAATATTAATATTCAACCATCAGAATTTGAAGAATTTTCATAATCTAGAAACCATGACAATAGGACTCTATCCAGATATTACTACATGCTATGATTTCTGGTCCAAATAACTTGTTCTTGAGAAGAGGTTTATGCAAATAACTGTTTTGTAAGAGATAGAATAATTCACGAACAATGACATAACCTTAAAATATAAACTATTCCTTTTGGGGATTATGAAAGGCAAACACATGGTTAACATTTCTTTATGCACTTCGGCGGCTGATTATATAAAATTGCACAGCAGAGAAAACATAATCAGAGTTTTGTTCTGGAACTGATGTAATGAAATGCAGGAATGAGATCTTGTTGATAACAAAATTTAGGAAAAATGATTCTGTAAGAATTTAGACTATCAGTGCATTGTTCGGTAGAAATTATAATTGTGATGGGATGTAGTCTGAATTCCAGGATGGAGGGGCTGCTTTCCTGAGGGCAAAGAGGCAGCACAGCTTGGAAAATTTGCTCAGCAGGAAGAGGGTTAAAATGTCTCCTCCCTAGTTTTTCTTAGAGTATATCTGTAGTTATGCAAATTCTTGCTTTAGTCTAGCAGGTTTCTGTCTATAGATGAAGACCAGTGATGGGTTATACTTACCTCCACTACCGGTTCCCAATGGGAGCGTGCATGCTTCTGCGCATACACAGATTGTCCATGATGATGTCCTGGTAGGTGGGCAGAGCTGTTACCGGTTCGCAAGAACCGGATTGAACTGGGAGCAACCCACCAGTGGTGAAGACAGAAGGTTTCTATATATATAGAGAGAGAAGAATAGAGGAAACCATTCAGAAGTAACTCCATTTGTTATTTTTGGTTCTTGGGGCCTGACAGTAATGATGAATTTCAGTGTATTCTTCTTTAGTGGGGCTATTGTTCATGCTCTTGAATTTTTTTAGCATGGTGTAGTGAGGTTTGCAGAGAAATTATATCATATCCAATCTAAAAATAAATAGAACCTTAATAAAGAGAATCTATGTAGATAAAGATTATACCATGGAGTCCTTGGTGGTTTCTGAGCTTAGCTGTTTGTTTGCTGATGTTTCATTACCCAACTAGGTAACATCATCAGTGCTAGTGGGTGTGGTGTTTGTTCTCTGTTTATATGCCATATAAATATACCGTATTTATATACTGTATATGCCCTGCCAGTGTTGGTGGTGGTGGGGTGTTTTTTTGCTTGGTAATACTGGCAGGGCAAGCTACTGTGTGTAAACAAAGAGCAAACTAGCACTGATGATTTTAGCGAGTTGAATAATGTAACATCTGCAAGCAAGAAATCCAAGCTCACAGAGCACCAAGGACTCCATAGAACCTTAATATCAATAGGAGTAAGATGTGATCAGAAGTATGTACAGGAATGAGAATGAAAAGATCTATGTGAGTTGGTATGGAGAACTATACACTGTGCCTTTAGTCCATTCCCTATGAGAAAAACTTCTCAAGATAACTTCCTGTTGCATGGTTTTCACTGAGCAAGCAATTGATAGGCAACAGAAGTGGTTTGATTATTTTGTTAGTAAGATAACTAATATTGGACCATTGTTTTAACCATAAAGACTTCATTGAAAAGAACCATTGCACAATGTAATGGATCTTGCTAACTGGATAGAATCCTTATCTTTAAAATAATATTTTCTGTATTAATCATCTCACCTTAATTTTTCATTCTAAATGCTACTTGAATGTTGCCTTTATTAATTTCCACCAAAATATACTACAATTTCTCTTTGTGATATCTCATAGAATATTTTTTCATATATTGTAGAGATCCCTCTAACAAATAAATGAGGTTTGATTCAAGCACCTCTTTGTCTTGCGTTCACATTGCAGTTTTATTAAATGTCTTCAATTTCATAAGAATCTAAAACCATGTAACTGTGATCAATGAAGTATATGTTTTCCTAACTTGTGTGAAATAGAGAAAAAAAATAACCATATCTCAAATGACATTTCATTTTTATCAAGTTTACCTTGGACATCATGAAGTTTTTATCATTATTTTTATATTTTTATTTGTATTCTTTTCAGAAAAAGCTTCAAGCACTTTTTTTTTTTGCAAAAGAAATAAAAGCTAGATATTTTATTCAAATTATATTTTTGTGATATTTTTGGGTGACTTTTTTGGCAATTGTGTGATTTTTGGATACTTTTACAATCTTCAGGTTCTCTACAAAGAAAATTTGGGGCACGCAACCCCAACACCAGTTACTCCTGAGATGGAAAGAGCCAAACGCAATCAAGAAAACATTAGCTTGGTATTGGGAAAAAAAATAAGAAGTAACATAAAATAACAAATTTGATCAATCTTGTCCTGCATCTAATATAGCTCAATCCTATTCATTTTATATTTTTTAAACACAACACTCCTTTTATTGTCATTGTTGTTCTTCTTGTTTTTATTTCACCCTGTAACTTTTTAACCATTTTGTTTTCTGGGTTATGTGTCTACCCATGTAGTGATTGCACTCTTACTTCATAATAATCCAGTTTAACAAAATTGTTCACAAACAAGCATCTAATCTTTGATTTTTGAACACTTTATTGTATGCTGTGTAGGTTTTGTACAAAGAGAGCCTGGGAAAAGGAACCCCAACTTCTATCACTCCAGAGATGGAGAGGGCCAAACGCAACCAAGAAAACATTAGCTCGGTATTTTCAAGAACAACCAATTTATATTTTATATACTTTATATATACTTACTGCTTAGGCTTCTATATATATATTATTTCTGTAATGTTCAAAATATTTCCAGACTAATAGCTGCATTAGTATCATAGCTTTATGTTGGCATTTAGAAATTAATAGATTATCTAAGCATATTATCTGGTTTTTAATGGTGTCATATTTCTACTTAAGCATGGCTTAAGGAGTTTTAAATTGCAAGTAAACAACTTGACTTTTTAAAAAAAAAGATAAATAGCTTTTATATTATTCATGTTATATGGATCAAAATGATCTTTGCATTTTAAACTTTTTTTAAAAACCCAAGCCTGCATTAATCTAAATGTAAGTTTTAAGATTTCCTCAGAGTTCCTTGAAGCAGTTCTTTACAAACATTTTTAACTATTTTATGTCCGATAATGTAAGACTTAAAAAGAAGGAAGGAAGGAAGTCAACACAATTATAGATGTCAAGCTACACATGTCTTCTATATAAATGCACAAAGGCATTTGAGCCCCATTGAGATGATGATGGAGCTACTTCGAGTACCGACATTGGCTTTCTGTGGCTTTTATCATTCTCAGAAGTCCAATCCTGGACTTTTTGATCTGCTCTCCCTTTTTGGGCCTTATGAGTACTAATCACAGAGTTGGTTTCTATCTCCTATAGGTCCTCTCTTCCTTACATTTTTTCACAGTCTAGGAGCAAGTGAGACCACTCTTGCCTTAAGTGTATCACTTGTACTTCAGGTTTGCATGGAAAGATTTTGCACCAAGTGCTTTTGGGGTCTGCCAAATCATGATAGAAGCACCATTGCCTTTGGAGCAACCAAAATCTAAAGCTGGCACTTTTTCTTGGAATGGCATAAAGTTGATTTGAGTGCCTGCGATTAAGACAGGCTGTTGTATTGCACCATGTTGGAAATAGACCACGCTTATAAGCAGAAGGTCTTAGAACCTTCTATTAGCCATGCAGAAAAACCACAACGAAGAGTCAGAAACAATGCAAAACAGTTGTCTGGGTTCTGTTGCTGTTGTTTTGAAAGCTATCTCCTTAAAACCCTTTAGGTTGAGTAGGTTAAGAGATTATATAAATAGATTAAAAAAAACAATACTACATGCCCAATAACTTTTTAAGATCAAGAGTTAGTAAAGAATAAATGTTTCTGATATGCCACTTAGCTTGTTTTCATGTTTGGCATTTCTTCTAAATGAAGCTTCTTAATGGCTAGTAGCATTAATTCAGACTCTCTAATGTTGTCAGATCCTGTATTCAGATAGCTTCCGGAAGCAAGTACAAGGTAAAGCACCTTTTGTCCTGGATACCCCTGAAATGAGGCGTGTTCGGGAGTCACAGCGGCACATTTCTACAGTGAGTACTGCTTTCTATGAAAGCCAAGAAACAGCCCAAGTAAAGTATCAACAGTAACATATTTTAAGATACAACAATTCAAATGTAACATCCAAAGCAGAAACTAAAATCGGCTTATGGAGTTTGGACAATTTACAGTATACTTTTTTCATAATTTCAGTGGGTAAGCAGATATTAAGCATTTACTTAAGATAGCTTTCCCCAACGTGATGCCTTTCAAGCAAAAATAAAATAAGGCATTATGAATGCCTTATTTAATCAGCAAAATCAATTATTGTGGAAATAATTCCAAGTTATTAGAGGCTGAAAATTATGAATGTTGTACTCCACTACTAACTCTTACCAGGTAAGCTATCTCAAATATGACTATCTCTGAATGGATTTTTTTTTTTTTTAAATCCAGGTGAAATACCATGAAGACTTTGAAAAGACCAAAGGTAGCTTCACACCTGTTGTCACAGATCCCATAACAGAACGTGTAAAGAAGAATATGCAAGACTTCAGTGACATTAACTATAGGGGCATTCAGAGAAGAGTCGTACAAATGGAGCAGAAACGAATAGGTCAGGATCAAGAACTGAATAACCTAACAGGTATATCTTATCTTATATTGTATGGATTTTCCTAAATGAAGCATACAAAACTATAATGCATTGTGGCAAGATATGTGGCAGAGAATTAATTTTACCGAATGTTTTTTTTTTTTAAAAAAAAGTTGATTTGTCTTGAGAGTTTACCTGTATTAAGCTATGTCTAAACCAAATCTGCTTGTAAAATCCATTCTTCATAACATGCAGACATTATTCTGTACAACAGCGAGTTTATAGTGAAGTTGTCTATTGTGTTAATGGTCTATTCCAGATTAAATTGTTTGGAAAGTATCTTAGATCATTTAACCATAATTGTTTGTCTGTTATGTTTACAGAGGATAACAACAGCTTTGTTGTTTCTCAGTCAAGCTGCGTTTCAAGCATATCTAGTTAACTAGATTTCTGTGGCTTGTAAAAACGGCCAGCATTCATTTACTTACATGTTGACTGACTGCAATAACACAAAACAACATCCCACTCTCATCCTACGTTTTTGCAGGCCTTCGTGTATGGCGAACCAATCCTGGATCAGTCTTTGACTATGACCCAGCAGAAGATAACATTCAGTCGAGAAGCTTACACTTGCTGGCAGGTATGTTGTGCTGTCTGTGAAATTGTGAGCCTCATACCGATAGAAAAAAAAATATTGGAGCTTCATTATGGATGAAACACAAGGTGGCAGCTTATGGTTTTAGCTCTCTCAAAATGCAGCTTTGTCAGGAATTTAACATATCTTATTTTCCTGCTAAGTAAGAAACTGCAGTGTTTTCCCCTCACTATTATTTCTTTACCTCTGGCTCCCAGTTCAAGCCCAGCGACGTAGCCGAGAGCATTCACGCTCTGCCAGTGCTGTCAGTCTCAGTGGCGGGGATGAAAAATCTGAGCATTCAGAGGCTGCTGATCAGCATTTGTCATATTACAGCAATGGAGGCTTCTTTCCTACAACTACAACAGGTAAAAACATAAATAAATTCCCATCAAATATATATGAGTGGGCCATTACTACTGGAGGTGGCTGACAGAGTAAGAAATCCTATTATAGCCAACTCTTAGTTTTGGCTTCAATATAGTTTTAAAATCTTAACCTCTGAAGTGTTGTGAAGTGTTATGAAGTGTTATGAAGGTTGGACTAGAAGACCTCCAAAGTCTCTTCCAGCTCTATTCTGATCGATTGATTAATGTTTTAATATTTTAATTATTCTTCTATTTGCTTTATAACTTGTAAACTGTCCAGAGTCACAAAGGTGAAATTGGTAGCATAATTTGTGTGTGTATGAACAATTTAAGAAATAAAAACTAATAGAAGCTAAAATAAAACGAAAAAGAAGAAAAGGAGATTTTTAAAAAAAGCTAAAAGTGCAGAAAGGAAAAAAAGAAGAAATATAGAAATAAGAAAATAGTATAAAGAAAAATATAAAGAAGTGGCTTCCAATCTTTTTCCCAATAGTTATATTTTAACTTCTCTGTCAAAGTTACCTCATGACTCTCTTCTTTTTATAATCTATCCTATCTAATCATCAAAAACATCAATCATAAATTCTTTTTTTTTTCTTTCGGCTTCCATTTGCTTACTCTCCTCATGAGCCATTCATTTAGAATTTAATCAGCTTCCCTGCAGTTTGATAGCAAGGCCAGAAGAGCATTGTTAGGGCCAAATCTCACATTTATTTTGTGTGTTTAAAAAAATTATAGAAAAGATGGAACTGGAAGGAAAAAACAGTTTTTGCCACTCTTGACAAATTACCATCAAGTGGAACGTCATACTAAACTTGTAATTCATTGTTCAAAGCAATTCAGCACAGATAAAGCAGAATGGGAAGGCTAAGAATAATGCAGTATATTGGCTGCTGTGGTATCAACTCTAGCTACTATCACAGCCACACATAATTTTTGATACCTACATAAGGGTTGCTTATGTATTGCTATGCATGATAACACCTTCTTGGGAATGCAACATATAACTGCCACAATTTATTTAATGTACAATATCAGAGTTATTCTTTTCAATCAGGAAAAAGTACTAAAAGGTAGTAACACCCTTGTATGCCAAAAAGAAAAAAAAAATGTTACTACCATCTCTAGTGGGCAGATATTCTTTTACATTTTTTTTTTGCAAAGAGATGTTCTAACATCAATACATACATCAGTGCTATATTAATATATAGCCTCAACCACTAACATTTGGAATTTGAAAAACATACCCCGTGTTCAAGCACCGTATTTTGAAAATATATAGGGATGTGTTTTTTTTGTTTTGCTTCTTCTGTTATATTTCAACTTCATTTCCTTCGTTAGTGGATTACAAACATGCCAAAACTGTAGAGCTGCCACAACAAAGATCATCTTCTGTTGCGACGCAACAGACTACAGTATCTTCCATCCCCTCCCATCCATCTACTGCAGGGGTAAGCAAAACTATCCAACAAAAGTTATCTATAAAAATGGTGTTTTCTGCAGGCAGAGGGTATTTCTAAATTGAGCCTGTATACAGGTGAGTCCATCACAAGCCAATGACTTCATCAGAATGGTGGAACCTGATTCATGACATCAAGGTTTGCTCCTTACATATTTACATATAAGGTCATGGTGGCAAATTATAATGGGGAAGAAACTGGGATTATGTCAGATTACACTTTATCATTAATTCATCATTGTCTGCCCTCTGTGGAAGGGTTGTCATTCTTGGGAGAAAAATAGAACCTTCATATGCCTGAATGGATGGTCATCTTTGGGATGAATTCACTTGAGGGACAGTATATTATTAATATTATTAACAGTATATTATTAATTTGTTTGGGAGGGAGGTCTTTATATTTAAAGTTTCACAGAAGTATTGAATTGATTGTGCCCTGTATTCTTGTGTTTATGCTAGTAACATTTGGGTATTATTTTTCTTCCTAATATGATCACAATAGAAGACTTATCGTGCTATGTATGACTACACAGCAGCGGATGCTGATGAAGTCTCTTTCAAAGATGGTGATGCAATTGTCAACGTCCAAGCCATCGATGAAGGATGGATGTATGGAACTGTGCAAAGAACAGGCAAAACAGGCATGCTTCCAGCCAACTACGTAGAAGCAGTTTAAATGGAGACTCACATTGACATGGACAATAAGAAGGCCCTTTATGCCACATCAGTTCAGTACAATTCATAACAAGTTGCCAGAAATGCCTTATTTTCTCTCTTGATACATGTGAAGAATTGTCTGGCATCTAAAACTTTCAGAAAACATTATCCACACTAGTTTGACTAGGTGTTTAAAAGAGTTTTGACTACCTGAAATTCAGTACGGTCATCCCTCTTTTAATTCAGCTGAATTTGCCCGATTCAGTTTATTTTCGCGAATCATTGAATTGTATTGGTTTACGTGGTTTTTCAAGAGATGCAGTGATCACACGATAGTCTAAATACAGCCAAATGTATCCATGTCTGTTTCTAGTATACAACACCTTAAACTAGTTAAAAGTGGAAAGCCTCTCTTCTGCTCTACTTAGAGAATGCTGATGTGATGCATGCATTGTTAATCTGCGTGTTCTTGGGTCGCAGTGCTGTTAATTTCCTCTCAAATTAGTAACTAATAAATGTCATGTTTCCGCAAATGTATTAGGTGCTCTATTTCTTCATTTTATGTACTTACTTGCTTCTCAGAGTTCTTGCTGATGTCACTACAAGAGTACAATAAAATTATCCACAGTATTATTATTAATACTAAAAAAATTCAAAATTCAAATTAATTGTAAAATTGATGCTAACATGTAGACCATGAACTTCAGTGTGTTCACCCATCAATCTCCAGAAACTTGCCAAACCAGCCCCATCTTTAACATCTTCTGAAAATCCATTAACATAGGGAGCAAGTCAGGGGTGAAATCTAAATTTTGTTACTACTGGTTCTCTGGGCGTGGCTTGGTGGGCATGGCAGGGGAAGGATACTGCAAAATCTTCATTCTTACCCCCCTCCAGGGGAAATTTC